>VXBX01008444.1:48767-100705 GCA_013400415.1 Scytalopus superciliaris | reverse complement strand
TATATATATATTTTCTACAATTTTCTTTTGCTACCTTTTTCCCTTTTCAGAAGAGGGAGGGGGGAAAACCTATCCTCTGCAGTCTGGTTTTTGGCAGAGAGCCAAGCCAAACTTTCACAGCTTTTTTTGGTGGCTCTCGGGGAATTGTTTTGGTTAATGTGGTTTGTTTTTGGAACGTTGTCTGGGAAGACAGCCAAGTTCCTGTAAACATAACCTATTGTTTTGGTTTACCTGGTTTTGTTTTGGTACATTGTCTGGGAAGGTGGCCAGAAGTGGTTTGTTTTGGTAAACACTGGCCATTGTTTAAGAACATTACCAGGAAAGTCTCTAAAAACGAGTTTGTTTATATAAACACGGGTTTTGTTTAGGAACAAATAGAAGACGTATAAACAATGTCCATTTTATTAATTCTTTTTTTAATTTTAACCATTTTTGTACCTGGTGTTGCCTTTTTTGATTGGGTCAGAGAGAGTTGGAGCGACTTCTTTCTTTGGGGCAAACATCTCTCTTTCTTTGGTATTGACATCAAAGGTCTCGTAAGGCAAATCTTTGGGGTTGAACTTGGCATCAATTCTTTCTTAGATTATGTAGTAACAATCTTTTTAGTGATGAAAGCCATGGACGTGCTATTTAAAATTGGGAAGATGGTGTTGTATGACTTTGCTTCTTCTAGGAAAGGTCAAACCTTGAAAGAATTCACTGGAACTTTGGAAAGGTCCTTGGAAAGGCCAGTCTGTGGGTGGCAAGGAGTATGGGAAAATTTTGGTAAACTGGTAGGCCGTGTGACACCTCCCATTAATTGGGATTTGACACCAGAACAAGTGTTTAATCCTGATGAGATGACCCACCATCTGCTAGAAGGGTGTTTTCTACATGAGGATCCAAATATGCGATTCTTTGCTTTGTACTGGGGCCTGGCTAGTGCCTATCGAGCTGCAGTGGACCACTCCCGAAAGGTTATGGCTGAGACAGCAACTCAAACCACACCGCCAGCCATGCAAGCTGCACCATCCGAGATTCTAGCTATGCAACCAGCACCCAAACCCACACCATCAGCAACTCAGACTATACCACCAGCAGCTCAAGTGACGCCACCAGCGACTCCAGTCACACCACCAGTGACGCAAACCATTCCATCAGCGACTCAAGCAACATCACCAGTGACTCAGAGCACACCACCAGCGACTGAGACTATACCAGCAGCAGCTCAGGCAGCACCAGNGGTCTCGTAAGGCAAATCTTTGGGGTTGAACTTGGCATCAATTCTTTCTTAGATTATGTAGTAACAATCTTTTTAGTGATGAAAGCCATGGACGTGCTATTTAAAATTGGGAAGATGGTGTTGTATGACTTTGCTTCTTCTAGGAAAGGTCAAACCTTGAAAGAATTCACTGGAACTTTGGAAAGGTCCTTGGAAAGGCCAGTCTGTGGGTGGCAAGGAGTATGGGAAAATTTTGGTAAACTGGTAGGCCGTGTGACACCTCCCATTAATTGGGATTTGACACCAGAACAAGTGTTTAATCCTGATGAGATGACCCACCATCTGCTAGAAGGGTGTTTTCTACATGAGGATCCAAATATGCGATTCTTTGCTTTGTACTGGGGCCTGGCTAGTGCCTATCGAGCTGCAGTGGACCACTCCCGAAAGGTTATGGCTGAGACAGCAACTCAAACCACACCGCCAGCCATGCAAGCTGCACCATCCGAGATTCTAGCTATGCAACCAGCACCCAAAACCACACCATCAGCAACTCAGACTATACCACCAGCAGCTCAAGTGACGCCACCAGCGACTCCAGTCACACCACCAGTGACGCAAACCATTCCATCAGCGACTCAAGCAACATCACCAGTGACTCAGAGCACACCACCAGCGACTGAGACTATACCAGCAGCAGCTCAGGCAGCACCAGCAGCAACTCAAGCCACACAGCCAGTGACTCAAGCTATGCCACCGGTGACACAAACCATCCCACCAGTGACTCAGACTGTGCCACCAGCAAATCAAACTATGCCACCGGTGACTCAAACTGCACCACCAGCGACTCAAGCCACACCACTGGCAACTCAATTTAAGGCACCCAGGGTCAAGGTTATGACTGAGACAGGGACTCAGACTACAAACCCTAACCTCATCATTGCCCCTGTAAGTAAAAAGAAGACATGGATAAGGGAGCCTGCAGAATCTACAAGCCTAATTCCGAGATTACGTCGTACAGTACGAGAGGAAGAAGAAGGGGCCTATGGACCTATTCCACCTGGATATGTAACAGTGGACGAGTGGACGGTCTCAAAAGCAGAAGAAACAGTTGCAAAATTAGGGGCACGCCCAAAAGACTTTGTAGCACGCCCAAAAGAACCAAGAGTGCNAAAGGTTATGGCTGAGACAGCAACTCAAACCACACCGCCAGCCATGCAAGCTGCACCATCCGAGATTCTAGCTATGCAACCAGCACCCAAAACCACACCATCAGCAACTCAGACTATACCACCAGCAGCTCAAGTGACGCCACCAGCGACTCCAGTCACACCACCAGTGACGCAAACCATTCCATCAGCGACTCAAGCAACATCACCAGTGACTCAGAGCACACCACCAGCGACTGAGACTATACCAGCAGCAGCTCAGGCAGCACCAGCAGCAACTCAAGCCACACAGCCAGTGACTCAAGCTATGCCACCGGTGACACAAACCATCCCACCAGTGACTCAGACTGTGCCACCAGCAAATCAAACTATGCCACCGGTGACTCAAACTGCACCACCAGCGACTCAAGCCACACCACTGGCAACTCAATTTAAGGCACCCAGGGTCAAGGTTATGACTGAGACAGGGACTCAGACTACAAACCCTAACCTCATCATTGCCCCTGTAAGTAAAAAGAAGACATGGATAAGGGAGCCTGCAGAATCTACAAGCCTAATTCCGAGATTACGTCGTACAGTACGAGAGGAAGAAGAAGGGGCCTATGGACCTATTCCACCTGGATATGTAACAGTGGACGAGTGGACGGTCTCAAAAGCAGAAGAAACAGTTGCAAAATTAGGGGCACGCCCAAAAGACTTTGTAGCACGCCCAAAAGAACCAAGAGTGCGCCCAAAGGAGGAAGGGGAGGCAGCACCAATGGCCAGTAAACCACCAAGGAGAATAATAACACCTGAATATTCTCTTCTTGACTGTACAGCAGAGGAGCTGGAAGAATACCTGAGATCTAGACCTCCTTCACCACCACGAGCAGACTCCACTGGGCTGCCTCCACCCCATGGGGTGAGAGAGTGGTGTAGAAGCCCATCACCACCATGAGCAGGTGGCCAGGGCTGCCATATTTCTGGCTGCCCCAATGGCCCTATTCCTGGGCATAGCTGAGCCCTGCAGCCATGGTGGGGGTGCTGTGGGGAAAGTCTGTTTTTAAAAGGGCAAATACCTGCCTTGAAGGAGTGAGAGAAACAGCCTTCTGAGCACCAGGGGTGGAGAGAAAGGGGGAGAGGAGGTGCTACAGGCTAGGAGCAGGGGCTCCTTTGCAGCCTGGTGCAGGCAGAAGAGAAGCTGCAGTTGAGGTCTATGGGGGAAACCCTCCTGTTAAGTCATGATGTTCAGAAAGGACCCCCTTGCTTTCTAAACTCCTCAGAGAGATATCTAGGTGCAGCTGGATCCAATCCTAGTCCCAGACTTGGTGAATGCTTTGTCTAAAGGATTATATAGGTGCAATCAAGCCTTTATACAACTTTGTCCTGCAGGATTAAGGATGGAAAACCAAATAGATGAGTAAAATAAATAACTTATTTAAATTGATGATAATGATTAGGCTAAAAGACTTCAATCAGAATTATTTACTAAACAGTATAGATACTTATAGTAACTAGTGTAGTGTACCACTTACTGAAGCAATATTGAAGCAATGGCATTAAATCTAGCAAATAATTATTAAGTAGAGATTGACGTTACTCATCTATAACAATGACCATGGGCAAACCTCTTTCACTCAGCTTCACGGAGTAACCTTGAGGGGCATGTTCCCTCAAGGGAGGAATCTTCACACACTCCAAGAAAGGGTATGTTAGAAGACCATACCTTTAAAAAGTGGGACTGTGCTTTTATAGTACAAAGTCAGTATATGTTTCTAGGCTAGCTGTGTCAGCTCAGCAGCTTTAGATAAGTTATCAGTATCAGTTACCACTTGTTGGTTCCTGTATCAGGAACTTTGCCACATCATCACTGGTACCAGTTTCTGTCAGGAAACATTGTTTTTCACATCCTCAGAATGTGAAATTTTGGGATTGATGAGTCAGGTTGGTCTCAGCACTCTTCAGTACCACAAACAGCGTGACCCTCCCTTCTCTATCCGTCACTGATAACTTTTATAAAGAAGGTAAAGTTTGAGTTGTTTTTCCTCCCCCTTAGGCAGAGCATTCTGCAACACTGCCTGTGGAGAGACCATGCAGTAACAGGCTCCTGACAGGAACCAGGGTCCATGGAGGACTCATGCTGGTGCAGGAGAGGAGCATAAGGAGAAGGGAGCAACAGAAAGGGACTGCTGTGGACTGACTGCAGTCCCACATTCCACTTCCAACCCCTGTATTGCAGAGAGGGACATCTTTCACTAGATCAGATTGCTTAAATCACTGTCCAACTTGACCTTCAACACTGTCAGGGATGGGGCATTCAGGGCTTCTCTGGGCAGCCTATTCCATGCCCCACCACCTGTATTGTAAAAAATGTCTTCTTATGCCCAATGGAAACCTACTGTCTTTCAGGTTAAAACTGTTACCTCTTGCCCTGTCATTACAGGCCTTGTTGAAAAGTCTTTTTTGTAAGCCCCCTTTATATACTGAAGGTCTGTAATAAGGTCTCCCTGAAACCTTCTGCAGGCTGAATAACCCCAATTCACAGAGTATTTCACAGAATATTCTGACTTGGAAGGGACCCACAAAGATCATTGATTCCAACTCTGAAATGAATGGCCCATACAGGGATTGAACCCACAAACTGGTGTTATTAGCACCATGCTCTAACCAACTGAGATAATCTCAGGGTAGCTAATCAACTCTCTCAACCTTTCATCATAAGAGACATGTTCCACCCTGCTGATTGTTTCTGTGCCCCTCCTGGACTCACTCCAACAGGTCCATGTCTTTCCTGTGTTGGGAACCCCAGAGCTGGATGCAGCCCCCCAGGTGGGGGTCTCAGCAGAGCAGAGAGGGAGAGTCACCTCCCTGGACCTGCTGGCCATGCTTCTTTTTTTCATCTACCAGTATCCCCCAGGTCCTTCTCCCCCACTCTGTTCATACTGGGGATTGTCCTGACCCAGGTGAAGGGCATTGCACTTGCCCTTGTTGAACTTCATGGGAGGGCTTGCTTCTCAAGCCTATTAAAGCCCTTCTGGATGGCATCCCTTCCCTGGAGCATTATGAACTGTGTCAGTCAGCTCGAACTGTCTGAGAGTTTCCTGAGTGACTGTGCACACCCCACAACCCCACTAGTGATGCTGTTGATGAAGATACTGAATAGTTCTGGTCCCAGTACAGACCCTTGAGGGACACTGCTTGTTACTGGTTTCCACTTGGCCACTAAGCCATTGGCTGTAGCTCTTTGGGTGCAGCATCCAGCCAGTTCCCTGTCCATCCATTAAGGCTGTATCTCTTCAATTCAGAGTTAAGACTATTGTGGGGGACTGAACAAAAGGCCTTACGGAAGTCCATGTAGATGCATCTCTAGTCCTTCCCTTGTCTTCTGGTGAAGCTAGGTGGGTTTTCAAGGAGCAAGGTAAAGTTTTTTAGAGAAACTGAGAAAACGGAAGAACGTGTAAGAAGTTATTAATTTCTTGCTCTCTGCTCAGGATACTGGTGTACCTGGGGACTCTCATCCCTGTGAATGTAAAGGTCTGTTCCAAAAGCAAAGGGTCCACTTCCAAGGTGTACTGGAGATTCTTTTTGGGCCCAGCCTTTCTACGTGGTTATTATTTCTAAGGAAACTTTCTTCAGCCATAGCATCCCACACTCTGGTGTATATTACATTAATTCAGTTGAAAATTAGAAAGGGAGATTCAAGTAATGTGTTATGATGTTACAAAAAGACCTGAAATGTTGTTAGCTCATGTTTGATTTCCTGCAAGATCTGATGAGGCAGCAAAAACCAAAGTTTGAGTGTGCTCATAAGATCACTAATGTGGTTTTTTTTGTTTTCAGTCTTGTCTGTTGTTGCTGTCTGAGAAGAAAGAGTTGCCTAGTAATCTCAGAGTCAGTCAGGTATCTCTGAAGAATCTCTTTGAGGTAAAGTAGTATTCTTTCTCTTTTCCCTATGTCTATATCTTTTCTTCCTGTTCACTTTAGTGAGAGACTTTCCATCTTGTGTGCAAGAAAAATAACATGTAATATATTATGCTAAATCATCTATTTTATTCCTTTTAATTTGAAAATCTTAGAAGTCCCTCATTTGGTTAATTTCTGTATATAATTTAGTATTTCCTTTAATCAAAAGATGACATTTTTCTCTCTAGTACAGCAAGCTATGTCACACTTGTAACCTGACAGTTTAATCCTGAAAGATGTTTGAAATCATTTGTGTGTGCTTTCCAACAAGAGGAACTTATAATATACATGGGGTAGGATATTTTTGTACTTTGCTAGCCTGGCTCTGGACTGCTCCATGCTGTTGGGTATGTTCACAGGGAGTTGAGCTGGGTGCAGTGTTGGAATTTTCCTTTCCCTCAGCACACAAAATTTTTGGTTGGGTGCTTTATACTTAGGCAGCAGCTGCTAAACTTTCTGCCTTAAAGGCTTTGACACTTCTCAAATTATTTAGAGGATTTTGGCAAGATGGGAGCATATAGTCTTAGACCAACTAGCCACAACTCCTAATGCCTTTCACAAAGATGATGGCATCTCTGGACAGCAGAATTTGATCTTGCTCTGCTGAAACTTGCTCTTATCTTTATCTTGTGATTCCTCATGTTCTGCAGCATTTGGAAACCTCCAGGCTTTCTATACTGGCAGAATAAAATAAAATCTTCCAGCTGTCACAAACTGCCATGCTCACACAAACTTGCTGCTGGATGGCTGTGCCTGCCTGGTGTCTGTGCCCACTGGTGCACCCCAGAGGCTCTGCCCAGCTTGCTGTGTGGCCAGCTGGCCTTGGAGGGCTTGCTGCTGCTCACCCCTGCCTTTGTGCACAGGTATTCCACCAAAACACTTTGAATGTCCTAAGAGGTGTGCAGCCATGGCTTCTGGTGCCTTGGGAGCCAAGGTGTAGCTGGAGGCTGACTGTGAGCCAGAGCTGCTGGCAGTTCACCAATTCTGCAACTCAGGTCCATAGCAGTGACATACCAGCTTTCTAAAGGCATCTCACAGTTTGTGTCTCTTTGTGGTAACACACACTAGCCTGTTTCAATTGCAGTTAAGACTACTAAAAAATTCTTCTCTGCATGCATTTTTTGGGGTTTATTCTTTCATTTCTATGTGTGTATGTTAATTAAGTATAGCTCTGCTGTAGGCAACCTGCTTTTAAAAGATATGGTTGCACATTTATTGAGAAATTCCATTAGGTTTTATCACGGAATCATAGAATGATTTGGGTTGGAAGGGACATTAAAGATCATCTAGTTCCAACCCCCTGCCATGATCAGGATCACCTTCCTCTAGACCAGTTTGATCAAAGCCCTATCCAATCTGGCTTTGAACTCTGCCAGGAATGGGACATCCACAATTTCTCTGGGCAACCTGTACCAGTGCCTCACCACTCTCACAGTAAGGAATTTCTAGATTTCTTACAGCACTGTGATTTTGCTGACAGAAACTTTAGAAGATGTTAGCTGTGGGCTACACGGTACATTTGCTTGGCATTTACTGGATGGCAATTTAAGGTTTAAGGCGTATTGATGGAATATGCCAGAACTTACCATTTGGCTGTTACAGTGGATGTGGTACTTTGGTCATAATGATTTCAAATTGGGGCTTTTTCCATAAATATATTTCAGTTAGATGCCTGACAGAGTGAGCAGAAGTAATTCTGAACAAGAAGGGTAATGCAAAGGATATAAGTCAACATCTCTTCATAGGCTTGTTTTCAGTGCTACAGAACAATTAGTGAATGGATATATCTAAGCATGTCTTGGTTAGGTGTCATCAGGCAGAGGTGTGTGCTGTGTTAGTGCTAGCAGAGTAACTCATCACTGGATAAATTGCACTGAATGCAATAAAGCATGGCAAACACAATACAGGACCCATGGACCGTGTCTTATCAAATATCTTCCTTCCTAGGCAAGGAAAGAAAAATGCCTCATTGAGAGAGGAGCAGAAACATGGCTTGCCTTTACAAAATAGTATCTCCTTTGTGGTTGAATTGTCCCCACCAATCTTTCCTCTTCTAGTGTGTTTGTTGTGCACATGGAAGACTGAAAGAATCAAGATGGAAAATCCCTAAGCAGTGCTTCTCTTTTGCAAAAATTAGAAAATGTGGCTTTCTGACAATTCAAACTTCCCCTGCTGCCACTACATTCTCCCTGTAATTTGTTGTATTTTGATTTTTTTAACTGTGCACAAACAGTAATTCTTGCCAGTCAAAATTTGGCATGAGGTATTAGAAAAAAAGATTTATTTGTGGATGTTGGAAGCATGTGTGAAGACTGCTATTTAAAAAGATGACTGGCACAAATGGAGAAGTTATGTCTGAACGCTGTTTCCGACCACCTCTTCATGTCCTGATCCTTCTGGCATATTGTCTTGCTTTCCATCTGAGCTTCCTCTGCACACCTCCAGAGTACCCTGTATTGCTGTACCCCTTGTAGACTATGCTTCATGTGAAGTCCTTCTGTTTTAAGTTCAGCTGTCCTCTTCTCAGGCTGTGGGCTTTCGTGCAGTCCCAGAACCATCAAGGTTGGAAGAGACCTTCAAGATCCACCCAGCACTACTGTATTCACCCCCAAACAATTTCCCAAGTGCTATATCCAGGCACCTCTTGAACACTTCCAGAGATGGTGACTCTACGACCTCCTGGGCAACTTATTCCAATGCCTGATCGGTCTTTCAGTGAAAAATTTTTCTTAATATCTAGTCTAAACCTCCCCTGGTCCAACTTTAAGGCCGTTTCCTCTCCTTTGTTCACTTGGGACATGGCAGAAGAGACCAACCCCAACCCCATTACACCCTCCTTTCAGGTAGTTGTAGAGACCAGTGAGATCCCTCCTGAGCCTCCCTTTCTCCAGACTAAACACCCCCAGGTCCCTCAGCTGCTCCTCATCACACTTGTGCTCCAGACCCTGCCCCAGCTCCATTGCCCTTCTCTGGACACACTCCAGCACCTCAATGACCTTACTGGAGTGAGGGGTCCACAACTGAACACAGGATTTGAGGTGCAGCCTCACCAGTGCCAAGTACAGGGGGACAATCACTTTCCTGCACTATTGGCTACACTATTCCTGACATGAGCTGAGTGGACATAAGCATTGGGAGTGAGTCCAGAGGAGGGGCCACCAAGACGATTAAAAAGAGGGAGCACCTTTCCTATGAAGAAAGGCTGAGAGAACTGGGATTGTTCAGCCTGGAAAAAAGAAGGTTTTTTGCTGACCTAATTGTGGCCTTCCAGTACCTGAAGGCAGCCTACAAGGGAGATGAAGAGAGACTTTTTACAAGAGCATGTAGTGACAGGACAAGGGGGAATGGCTTCAAATGGAAAAACAATAGGTTTAGATTTAGATATCAGGAAGAAATGCTTTACCCAGAGGGTGGTCAAACACTGGAGCAGGTTGCCAGGAGAAGTTGTGGATGCTCTAGCTGTGGAAGCATTCAAAGCAAGGTTGAAGAGAGCTCTGAACAACCCGGTCTAGTAGAAGGTGTCCCTGCCTATGGCAGGTACATTGGAGCTAGATGATCTCTGTTGTTGCTTCTAACACAAACCATTCTATGTAAAGCTATGAAATACTGCAAATAGTTTCATTTTACAGTGGATAGAGCTTGTTATTGTTCTACCAATTCTTGAAAACACGGAAATAGGATTGAAAAAGAAATGCCTTTTGTGTACGTAAAAATAACATGTTGTAATTGTTCTCTTTGTTACCAGACTTCTGAGTTGTATGGTCATGGTGAGAAGGTGCAAGAAGTAGCGGAATTAGTCAAGTGGCTCCTTTCCATTGGGGCAAAAGCTGAATCCATTGGACCGTATCCACTGCATGCTGTTATCAGACTGTGTATCAAAGCAAGTGAGTGACATCTGCAGCTAAAATAAAACAATGGTATCTTTCATCAGAGTACAGACACCTGGAGCTTTTTTAAATTAAAAAAAATCCTACCAACTCCAGTCAGATCATTAGGTATAACCTCACATGTGCCAATAAAGCAGTATTTTAGGAGTGTTATAAACACTGTCTTTGATCATCTGTGCCTGATAGTGGTGGAAACCTAGTATAGTTGTTCTCTTCTGTGATCTGAAGAAAAAGTGTGATCGATATGGGTCTTTCATAACCTGAATACATCAGCTTTGGCAAAAGTACAGTATTTCTTCCTGCTATCTCAGTGCAGGGCAACAGTTTCTATGTGTGTGAACGGGTCGTGAGTCAACCTTAGATTTGCAGCTTGCCCCTCTACAGGAGAAAAAAACCAACAGATCTATTTCTGTAAGTGTGGGTTTTTTTATCATTTCAGCAAAGAACCATCTCTTCAGGTGGTTACTGAGCCAGAGGCCAGACTTGAAGGATAGGATCAACCAGCAGGACGGAGATGGAAGCACCCTCCTACAT
This sequence comes from Scytalopus superciliaris, assembly GCA_013400415.1. Lineage (NCBI taxonomy): Eukaryota > Metazoa > Chordata > Aves > Passeriformes > Rhinocryptidae > Scytalopus > Scytalopus superciliaris. Next base: position 89,975 of record VXBX01008444.1, on the reverse strand, counting down.
ATTGTGGCCTCTTCCAGTGAATATTCCCAGAAGCGCAGTAAATACAATTTAATATTTTTTTGTGTGCATGTGTTGTTTTGTTTTCATATGGAACAATCAATAATGGAAGGAAGTTTCAGACCTTGGAGTTTACCCATTCATCCTAAGGAAGAAAATGTGAAAGCATCTGAATGTAAACTTTGTAATGGCATCTAATATTTAAATGTTTCAATAATTCCTTTTCAAAATTGTATGCCTGATGTGTGACCATTTGGTTTGCTCTTTGTTTTGACTGCTTAGACTTTCCCTACAAATGTCCTGCTGTTTTTAGAATCACAGAAGTTACCTTTTTAAAGGTTGGTGTGCCCTTAAAACCATATTAGACCACCTGGAGACCTCTCTTGTTCTTTTAAATAGGTGAAAATTTAAGCCCTAAGTAGCAGCGTGCCTTGTCAGAGGAGGAAACTGGGATATTTTCCTTCACATTTTCAGTGGCATTGCTTTTGTTAACCTGGCTTTTTACCTTGTATTTTTTACTCTGCTCACTAGGTGGCAACAGGAAACAAACATCAGTGGCAAGATAACACCAGGCCTTTGGGTCATTGTATGCAGTGGCATTCTGGTGGCTCACGTTAATAACATAAATTAAATGTGCACAGCCTATACCTAAATAATTTCATTTTCTGGAAGAGTGTAACACATCTGCAGCAGTTCCATCTGCTGTTAAATGACTCACACATTTCTAAGAGATTGTATGCATGTATATATTTATTTTCCCCTGAAGTTTATTTAGTAATATTATTATTTATTATATATTTTCTATTTTAATAGGTATTTATTAGTTGATTTCTTTATAGCTATTTATTGTGAATATTATATGTGATAGGATCATTAAGGTTGGAAAAGACCTCTAAGATATTCAAGTCTTGTGGTGGTGTGCCAAGGGTGGTGGTCTAGCACTTATTGGCTCCTCATCAGTTTTCTCCTGCATGAGTTGGTGCCTTGGAGCTCCTGTGCTGTCCCAGCTGTTCTGAGGGCATGGCTTGTAGCCTGTGTGCTCTTTGAGGCAAGGGAAGTACAGGGCTGTAAAGTTTCCCCTGGGAGTGCAGTGTGACAGCCATACAAGGAGGTGAGCATATGATCTTCCAGAATATTAGATACAGCGTCAAGGCTTTAAATCACCATCGTATTTATTGTTCTAATGTGTAATCTGTAATACTTGTGGTGAAATGCTACAGAGTTTAGTAGTTTCTGTTAAAAGGAATGGAACATACTGCTAGCCAGACTTAGACATCTTTGTTACAAGGTTTATTTCCAAGAAAATCATGTGGTTTTTGTTGCACAGGAAGGAAACTCATTGCTTACCTGTGTATATTTATGCCTGAATATGTGAAATATTCTGGTTTATCAAGTCACCTTCCAAACCTTGTGAAAAAATACTTAACAATATGTCATTGTTATGACACTGGAAAAGTTTAAATTTTTTTGTTTAAATGTATGCTAGAAATTGTGCCAGGAAATTAAAAAGGAAACCTCAACAAACCCCCTGAACAATGTGAATTATTCTTCCTCTAATTTTTATTCATGTTTTCTTTTAGGCCAAACAGAAGATGTGATCATGCTCCTGAATTTTGGGGTTGATCCCACTATTCCAGATGCACGGTCAAGATATGTCATAGATATCTTGAAAAAGAACAAAAACTTTGATGCTGTAAAAGAAGTCAGCAAGCACATTGAGAAACACACTTCCTCCGAGAAACAGACAGGTACTACAGGCACTGTGTGCTTTTCCTGTTTTAAAATTATATCCTTTAGGTACAAAATAGCTTTAATTTGAATTGGTAATAGTGAGTGGGTTTTATGTAACTTTTCCTCTGAGCTGTCACCGTGATCTCCTACCAGCCAGGAGTGAACATTTTGTCCTTGCCTGAAGGGACTGCTGTCCAACTGTTCAGATCAAACTTGGCATAAAGCAAAGTTTTTAGGCTCCATCTCAGTTTTGACGTGTGTATTGCATATAGGTTTATTGGAAAACACTGGATTTAATTGTCTTTGCATCTTAGGGCTCCTTGGAAACAAATTCCCACAGTTTCTTTCCTGCAGAGATCTCTGCTCTGGAGAACATTTTAGCACAGTGGTTCTCAGTTAGGAGGGCAACGTCAATACCCTGTGATGGTAATTGCCTTGGTTGGTGTTTCAGGTAGCTCAGCCCATCTTTTGTGGCCAGATTTTGCTTTGTTTTTCTTTTTGGCAATGCAAAACCTGCAAGAGTGTTCTAGACTTAGTGCAAGTGAGAGGCTGGAGAGTAAGCCCCAGCTTTACAAGTTAGTCCTTTTGGCTAAAATGGTGACCAACCTTGTCTGTCTCTTTATCCTATGGAGTAAAGCTACTGTTTAGTTTGGTCTGTAATGTACCTGAATTCCTCAAAGCTTTAGAAAATTCAGGCCAAATCTTCCAGTGTTTATTTAAGGGCATTTATTGGGACATCGTATAGAGTCTAGTATTGCCTATTACATAACTATTCTTAAACTTGTGGATATCATCTTGATGTAGTGGATTTTTTTGGGTTTGTTGTTTTTTTTCTTTTAGGAGGACAAATTATTTTATGGCTGTATTTTGTAAATGGCACCAGGGTATCAGACAAGCTCAGGTCATCTGATTAAAACTTTGTGCTGCAAACATTACTGGGGTTAGTCATCTACTCTAAAAGATTCTGAACAATGATATAATTGCGAGGCAGCATTTTCCTGCTTGCATACAGATCCACTTTGAAACTATTACAATTTTCAGCCTAGTGTAGTACAATAAAGAGTGTCATGGTTTTATAAAGTGTGTCATGGTTTTACCTCAGCTGGCAACTAAGTACCATTCAGCTGCTTGCTCACTTCCCCCTCTGTTCCATGGGGTGTTGAGATAAGAGCTGTTCAATAACTGAAAGTAAATTAGTAGTAGTGGTAGTATTAAAAATGATGAAAAGGAGAATGAGAGAGGAATAAAAACTCAGGAAACAGCAGTGTTGCACAGTACAATTGTTCACACCCCACTAACCAATGCCCAGCCTGTCCCCAAGCAGTGATGGGCCCCTCGTAGCCAATTCCCCCCAGTTTATATGCTGGACGTGACATTATGTGGTATGGAATATCCCTTTGGCCAGCTTGGGTCAGCTGTCCTGGCCATGTTTCCCCCCCCCCCCGCTCCTGGCAGAGCATGGGACCCTGAGAAGGCCTTGTCTCAGGTTAAGCACTTCTCACAAACAAAAAATCAGTGTGTTTTCAACATTATCTTCATCCTGTATCCAAAGAATGGCAATGTACCTCCTCCTAAGAAGAAACATAACACTATCCCAGGCAAAACCAGGCCAAGAGTGTATTTGATGAAAGTGTTGAATATTCTTTGGGATCAGAAATCCATTATAGGACTGGCATTGCAGTAGGAGTTTCAGCCATCTGATTTTAATCTGCCACTACACATTTCTTAGAACCCTGGGATGTAACTCATTGCAGTCTTACCCTGAAAACATGCTGGCAGGAAAGTGGGTTTTTAATTTCTGTAATGTCTTGCAGGGGGGAATGGAAGTGCCATTGCTGATACAGATTCTCTACGGACTGTTCTCAAACAGTTTGTCCAGGTCTACAGGTCTGAAAATGGAACACACAATAAAAATGCCTTGAAGGAAGATGCTGTTAAGCGATTTCTGAAACTGCTGTCTTCTTTGGAAGGTGCAGTGAGTTCTTGTTTCTCCCTTTCACAAAACTTAATGGCTGTGAAAAATGTGTTTGGTGCCAACATACGCATTTTGCCCTTCTGCCCTTCCTTCTCTTCTCTATTTCTGCAGCTGTTATTACTGGAATGATGTGCTTTTAATTATACTTACCATTGTCTTTTGCACTTAGAACTGCTGGATTACGCACAAAAATTCAGCATGATTCATCAAAATATTCAAACTTGCTTGACCGACAGCATAAGGATGGAAAGATGCATTTTGCTGCTTCTTTGCTTTGAATTTAATGACTTAATTGTTCTGAAATTAGTTTACAGTGAGCTGGATTTCATCGTATCATGTTGAGTGGGTTATGTTGTCTTGACTTCCTTGCAGAAATCCCTGAAGAAATCCCATGCAACATCTCCAATGCCTGCGCTAACAGCTTCATAAAACAGTTGCTGGAGAAGCAAATGTGGCATCAAGTTTTGCTGCTTCTGACAGGGAAAGCCAGTGGGGAAAAGCCATCTGGTGGAGGCCTCTTCAAAAACTGCAGCCTTTCAGATGTTGACATTGGCAACATTATCCAGCAGTGTGAAAGATCGGATACGCAAGTGCACCTCATAAGATGCTTGCTTGAACGAGGAGGTGAAAACCTGCATAATATTAATGTACTATAACAGATCCAGTATGTTATTTGACATGTTGGGAGCAACATGGTCTCAGAAATACCAACACGTGGTTTTTTGTGTCTCTGTATTAATGCAGCAGCTGGTTGGAGTGCAGTCCATTGGCTGCATCTGCTGTGTGCTGTATGGCAAGGTAGTAAGGCTACATGGGTGGAAGATGTTTATCAAATGGAATTGGTCTCTTAGGGTTGGTAAAAGGCCAAAGTTTATTGTTGCTCCTGTGCTTGTAGTTTCTTCTGGTTTCTTGATTTCTCTGTCTTCAGCCACAATATAGTCCTGATAGAAACTTCAAGCCACAGTCTCTGAGTTCAGTCTGCTGTTACAAGTAACTGACTAGTTCATTGGTTTCAAAGCCATGACCAGGTGTCTTTCTTTTTTTATCTAGTGTAGACATCATTGTTCTTGTTTTGCATAATGTTATTCCCAGGATTACTCTGGCATTTTTAATTTAATCTTGTAGCTTGGTGCTAGCTTTAAGTTATGGACACAGTCCTGATGGAGCCTGTGAATGCCAGAGGTGCAAGGAGGTTTTTTGTTTCAGTCAGTGACTAAATGACTTGAAGAAGATATATTCTGGCCTTTACGTCTTCCTATCACAACAGGACAACTGGTTGCTCAGTTTAATGGGAGATAAGCGGAGATGATGAAGATTTTCTTAGTCAAAAAGTGTTTAACAGACACATGTATAAACCTGAGATAAAAAAACCTGTCACCTGCTTGGCAATCAGCGTGTGCATGCCTTCATCTGTTTAGAACCTTCTGTAGTTAGCAGTTCTGTTGTATCAGATTTAACCCCTGATATTTTCCTGTCCTTCACACCAGCTCTGCCAGATGGGATTGGAACCAACTCTGAAATACCACTGCGAATATGCCTCAAAAAGAGTTATTTTGAACTGGTGTATTTGCTGCTGACCAAAGGTGCAGATCCTCGAAACCTCTCCATTACACAGGGAGATACTCCTTTGCATGCTGCAGTTTTCATCTGCTTAAATAATAGAGGTGAGGCTTTTGCTGCTGAAAACATCCCCGTTTCTTACCTGTGCAGCCCACTGCCCCTTCTGCAGCAGATACGATGTCTGACTGTCTCACTCAGCCCCCGAAGTTTGCAGGCTGGTCTTTGTTAAGCTGATGTGTTCTGCAATCTGGTTGCAGTGTCTGGAACTATGAGGAGAGGTAATGGCAGCTCAGGTGACATGGGGGAATCAAGCAACTGCAATGTCTCCATCCGTTGCTGGTTTGTGAATATCCTCCTGTTTAATCAAGCTGATTCAGAGAGGAAGGCTCCCCTTTAAAACCCTGTACAATGTGGACTGGGTGGGAATGAAGTAAACTGGAATTATCTAGGAAGAAACAAAGGTAAAGGCAGAGCAATGGCAGCAGACTGAAGGAAATCCTGCAGTGGCATCTGAAATCTGTTTCACAGTTTTTGTTCAGCGATAAATCAAGTAAAGTTTTGTTCAGGGGAGAAGTGAATGAAAGAACTGTAGGGCTTACATAAAAATAAAAGCAATTAAGATAAAGTATCAAATTAAGCCCCAAAGTCAGGTGTGATTTTAAATTAAGAAAAAAACACATTTTTTGAGTTGAAGAATTAAAGTAATTAAAAGTATTGAATTTATTAATTTTTCAAAGCACCAACATTTAATTGAATAGCTTTAGAGAGATTAAAAGCACAGGTACTGTCAGTTGTAAATTTTAAATGAAAAGATAAAGAAGTCCAGTGACAATATCTTCTCTGAAGTATTTTTTACTGTGTAAAGTTCTTAAGGTAGAATTTCTTTACAATTATTTTCATGTGTCACTATTTTACAGCTAGAAAAGAGATGTTTCACACAAATTGTCTAATTTAAATCACATACATTATTTGGATGAAATCTAGAAAGCTGTGAAGTAGATATATTTGTGTATATATATTTCCCCCCCACAGGGAGATAACTAATCTTATTTTGTAAGAAGTTGCTCTAGGGACCTCAAATATCAGGAAATAATTGGGATTTCCTGCAGTTATTCTAGTAAAACAAAGTTATCTACAGCAGGTTGCTTCTGGGTGCCATATTAGAGTGAACCAAAGGACCCCAGAGCACTAGCTAGAGCTGCTGCTTGTTCATATGACCAGCCACCAGCAACCCTTGGGTAGCAGTCAGGGCTGATGTTGGAAAATGAACAAATCTGCCTGTACCTGGAGGTTAAAAAAGGAATGGAATTGACAGATGCTAGAGGAACAATTACAGCAGTAGGGATTTCTAAAGCTTTGCTTCCATTGTATTGTTTTCCCCAAATCTTAAGAGAGCTCAGTCTTGAGCCATTTCAAATAAGCATGTTTTACAAACATGAATTGTAGATTTTGTTTTTCTTTTGAAAGCAAATCAATTTTAATTTGATAGTTGCAGGAAAAAAGGGTATTAAAAATTGTTGACATACAATGCAGCCTTGTAAAGCAAGTGATTTCTTTTTATATTTGTTTTCCTGCTTTCAGATGGCACTGGTTTAAACATACTGAACTATCTACTTGACCTCTTTGCTTCAAGACCTTCTGACTTTCCATATCTTAATCCAAACATGCAAGATGAGAATGGAAATACAGTGATGCATATTGTTTTTCAGAAAGGATTTTCAAAGCAGACTAAGAGAATAACGGAGTCTTTGGCAAAATTTGACATTAACTTTAATATAAAAAACAAATCAGGAAAAGATGTGAGGCACAGAATTAAAAAACGAGACCCACTGCTACTTGCCTGGAATAATGCTGCACTGGAGAAGAAGAGGCACCGTCAAGATAGAGCAGGGCAGTTGGTTAAAACATCTAAGACCCTTCCAGCCTCTGAGAGTCCACAGTCAAAGAGCACAGGGTGTTCTTCATCTGGGTCCTCGTTAAAGACACCATCTAGCAACGCAGTGCATAATGATTTAAAACCCTCAGGTTCCACAAAAGCCAAAAAAGGTCAGTTGGCAAAGCAGGAAACAGAAGGAATAAATAGCCCCTTAACACTGCAGGAAAGTCTAGTGCAGGCAATCACAGTTTTAATTCAGCAATTGAAAGTGGGCGACACCCTGAGAAAGGATCATCCCCTGGTGCACAAGCCACCTTCAGCCCAGACTCATTTGGAAGAGGGAAGAAGTTCCTTGCCACCTTGTGGAAGCACAGCTTATTCTGAAGGGAAAGGGCATGACTGGGAGAAAAAGAAGGGAGCAGGGGAATTTAATATGGCCCTGCCTAATGGAGAGAAGGAAGAGCCAGAGGAAGAGAATAGTCTGACTATTGCGGCACATGAGCAGGAGTTCGATAACATGACCTGGGAAGTAGAGTGCACTCCTGAAATGCTGAAGACTCTGAGCAACAAAGCTGTACCTCATGATCTGAAAACCAAAACTATAAGGACAATTAAGCAGCTTGGCAATGGGGAATGGTCTAGGAGCCTTCAGAAGCCACTGAAACACTTGAAAGCTGATATCCAGCTGTATGAAGCCAAATTGAACAAAGGTGCAAGAATGCTATGGGAACTTGCAATTGACTTTTCTCCTCGTTGCAGCGAGAGTCCAGAAAAGATCATGGACACAGAACAGACAAAAAGTCTTCCAGAAAAATCAGGGAGAGTTTACACAGAAATCATTAGAATTTGGGCCATTGTTCTTGACCACGGCAAGCTGAACCGTGCCTTAGAAAATATATGTATTTCCTACAATCGTGGTTTATCCTGCATCTTGAGGAAAAAGCTGAAGGGTATAAATGAAGGACATCAGAACCACAGTGTGACAACACAGAAGCGTGTTCCACGTTGTTACGTTGAAGATACCGAGGCAGAAAAATCCAAAGAACGCACCATGCCTGAGTATTTCCCTCCAGCCAGTGCAGCAGAATTAGAGTACAATATAATGAAATTTCACAGCTTCAGTACTAACATGGCGCTTAACATTATAAATGATGTACAGACTTCTGTTGAATACCCGTTCCGAGTTGGGGAGTTGGAGTATGCAGTAATTGATCTCAACCCAAAGCCCATGGAACCAATCATTTTAATCGGGCGAAGTGGCACAGGGAAGACAACTTGCTGCTTGTATAGGCTTTGGAAGAAATTCTATCCGTATGGGGAAAAATCCACCCTGGCAAATGGACCTCTGCTGGAGAGGCAGACGTGGCAGCAAAGACAATGCAGTGAGGTTGAAAAAGCAACTTTAGGGAAGGAAGAGAGTGAACTAAAACAAGACAGTGATGATTCGAGTGATGAGCAGGTGAACGATGAGCAAGACCAGGACAGTGAGGATGAAAAGGTTCCTGTGGGCACAGCTGGTACAGAAATGAATTCATGTGATGACCAGGAAGAAGAGCAAACACGTAGTGCAGAAACATCGAACAGGCTGGAGCACCTGCACCAGATCTTTGTAACAAAAAATCCAGTCTTATGCCAAGAAGTTCAGAAGAATTTCATTGAACTTAGCAAGTCCTCCAAGGTAACCAGTCACTTCAAGCCTCTGGAGCCAAATATTCACAAGCTACAAGACATTAAGGATGAAAATTTTCCACTGTTTGTCACCTCTAAGCAGTTGTTGTTGTTACTAGATGCATCCATGCCTGACCCCTTTTTCCCAAGAAATGAAGATGGAAGTCTTAAAAGAATCATTGTTGGTTGGAGTCCTCAGGAAGACATGGTTATACCAAATTGGCAGGATGAGGATGAAGAAGGTAATCTTGAAGCAGAACAAAGTGATGATGGAGGAGCTGCAGATGCATACCCTAGGGAAAGTGATCCTTGGACTTTTGTGACTTATGATGTATTTGCGAAGGAAATATGGCCAAAAATGATAAAAGGTAAAAGCTTGTACAATCCAGCATTGGTTTGGAAAGAAATAAAATCGTTTCTGAAAGGCTCTTTCGAGGCACTGAGTTGTTTTGGAGGCAAGCTGACTGAGGAGCAGTACAAAAAGCTGGGCCGAAAGAGATCACCAAACTTCACAGAAGACAGGAGTGAAATCTACCACCTCTTTTGTCTTTATCAGCAGATACTCTCACAGAGAGGTTACTTTGATGAAGAAGATTTGCTGTATAATTTATCCCAAAGACTTTCAAAGCTCAAGGAGCTGCCGTGGTCCATCCATGAGTTTTATGGTGATGAGATACAGGATTTCACACAGGCTGAGCTAGCGCTGTTAATGAAATGCATCAATGACCCTAATGCCATGTTTCTAACTGGTGACACTGCCCAGAGCATAATGAAAGGAGTTGCTTTTCGTTTTAGTGACCTGAGGTCACTGTTTCATTACGCAAGCAAGAGCTCCATGAACAAGAAGCAGCGTGTCAGAAAACCGAAAAGGATATATCAGTTGTACCAGAACTACAGATCCCACTCAGGTAGAGTAACAGAGTTATTTATGATCTGATCCGGTGCTCTTCAGATGTCACTGGCAATAGAAGTTTTCTACTGGCCAATTCAAAGCATCTCTATGTGGCCTGTTTGTTTTAAGTGATCAGATGGGCATCTTTTTCTGATACATCAGTTCCGCATTTTGGAAAAGCAAGACTGAATGTTTTTTGAATTGTCATTTCTGAACATTCATGTTTACTGCATGTGTTGGCTGTATTTGTTTGAAGGAAAATTTAACAAATGTTCATACCTGTTTCTGTTGTCCCATCCCCAAAGCACTAGACTGTGCAGCATTGGTGTGCTTCTCTCAGTTGTTTCTCATTTAATACCTGCATCTTGTGAGGGGGCTGCCAACCTTTGTAACATGCTTTCTGATGTTTGCAGGCCCAAAAGTGAGGTCCACTCAAAATGGCAGAAACATAAAGTAGACATGACAGCTTCTGTCTTCTCCAACTGGAGTTTTTGTCATGATATTTCTGGATTTCAAAATTCTTACAAAATCCTTTCAAAGTGTGCTTGTGAGAGAGTTTGAGACAGGCTGAAGTTGAAAATCTGTGTTCTGCTTTTTGCAGGTATTCTCCGTTTAGCATCTGGAGTGGTTGATTTGCTCCAGCATTATTTTCCAGAATCTTTTGATCGGCTTCCTCAGGACCGTGGTCTCTTTGATGGACCGAAACCTACGGTCTTGGAGTCCTGCAGTGTGAGTGACCTGGCAATTCTGCTGAGGGGCAACAAAAGGAAAACACAACCCATTGAATTTGGAGCGCATCAGGTTTGCTTTTCTTAGGCTTTTTGCAGATTCTTCCACTTCTGTTACTAAATAATAATTCTGTATGGACTGCCCACAACTTTCTTTTTTAAGCCCTTGTCTCACTGATAAATTATGCCTTTTTAACTTAGAAACCTTTCTTGTGTTGGTTTCTGTTTCTTAATACATCTGGCTCTTTCTGTTCTTTTTTTTTGCATCAGGTATTGTCTGTCCTGTTCCTTTCTAACTCCAAATTTTCTTACACCAGAACTAAAACTGCCTGCACATACCACGCATTTGTCAGTCTCTAATGGCAGCTTTTTGACCTCTTTTGTGGAGTGTGATGAGATGTGTGTGTTAAATGCTATCTGGTTTTGAGAAGGCTCTTGCATTATTGTGACATGTTTGCCTGCTTTCTCTATGCAACTTACTTTTTTTTTTTTTTTTTTTTTTTTTGCATTTTCTTTTTTTTTTTTTTTTTTTTTTTTTGCTTCCTAATATGTGGTTTTTTTACTGTATTTTGTGTCAGGTTGTATTAGTGGCGAATGAAACTGCAAAGGAGAAGATACCTGAGGAACTCAGTTTGGCACTTGTACTGACAATTTATGAAGCAAAGGGCTTGGAATTTGACGATGTACTCCTTTACAATTTTTTCACGGATTCAGAGGTATTTAATTCTTAACCATTTTCTGCATTTTTTTCTAAAGTAAATTTTACATGTAGTCTAAGAGGCATTGCAGCTGGGGAAGGATTCCCTGTTTTCTCTGAAGATGAGTGGTTTCATCATAGTAGAAAATAGAGGTTTATGAATTGAGAACTTCTTCCCTTAATGCTGCATTTTCCTTCAGGTTGACTGTTACCACTGAAGGGAGAGCCTTGGGGCACACACAGCATTGTGCACAAGCACACACATACACACCTCTCCTTCAGCTGACATCCTGTCTCTCCTGGCTGCTCCCAGTTCAGGTCAGAGCAGTTGACTCCATCAGGCTCTCACATTCTTTACTGGAGTTCCAAGTCCCCAAAAAGCACTTTATACCCCCCTGCTTTGTGTCACCACAAAATTCTAAACCAGTTGTTTGGAATCAAGTAGTGTGTGTGCATTTGGAGGGGTGGGGAGGAGCATGTTCTGTAGCCATCCATAGCTTAGCTCCAGAAAATTCACTGTGGTCTAGCTCAGGAGTTGTCAGAGAACTTGAAAAGGTCTCACAGCCTGTAGTGCAGATCATTGCCCATAGAGTGGCCTCAGAATTCCTTCCATGGAGATGTGTTTTGTGTTTTTACGCACTGCTTTTGGCCCTGTTGTGGTTCTCTGGGGAGCTCAAACCCTGTCTCCTCTCCAGGGTTTCTTGTAACTCCAGACTTGTCAGGGGGGCAGTCCACGAGGCTCCTTGCAGTGGGCTATCAACCACAGAAGCCTTGCTGTTGTGGCTGGAGCATCACAGAGCCCTCCTGCCCTGCCCCAAGGCAGGCAAGGAAGCAGCATTCCTTACTGAACATGCCTGCAGACACTCCAGAGTGCCCATGACTGAGTTGCTCTGTGATTAAACCTTCAGTGTGAACAACTCTGCTGCAGGTGCTCTCTGCCTCCACCCTTGAAACAGTGTCTCAGATGTGGTTTTCAGCAGATGAAAAGCACAAGAAAACTGAGGGCAGCTTACTGGTGGCTCTTCACAGAGGTTAGTGAACGTTATGTGATGAGCCAGAAGGATGAAGCTTGAGGTAAATGACCTTTACTCTGGCTTACTGAGATTCGGGGCCAGTATAATACTGGCTGTCATGGTAGATTTCTCAAAGTTGATTTGGTTTTGGTGATGCAAAAATTGTACTCAGAAAAGCAACAAGCCATTTATCAGAATTGAGCAGAATCAGTTTAACAGTTGAGTTGTGTAGAGCATTTTAGCTTAGACTAGTAATGTATGTCAGGCCTGGAGAACTGTTTTCATACAATTCTTCTGTGTTCCCATGAGTCATGAGTAATTGAGTTGATTTGAACAGCTAAGCAAGCAGGCAAGAAGGCAGCTCACCCTGAGGTTTTCTAATTTGGAGAAGTTGAATCCGTGAACTGTTGTAAACACAGCAGTGTGGCTGTGTGTTCTTTGTAAAGTATTGGGTTTTCTTTTTATTTATCTTGAAAATGAGGTTTAAGAAGAATCTTGTTTTATGAAGCAGATTTGAATGAAGAATTTAGATAACAAAAAAGCTGAACCCCCAAAACCCAGCAAGCTTTGACCAAACTGATACCATTAGCTGGTTGTCATGTTGCAACCTGTGACAGGCTTAGAAATGTTTTGGTTGATGATTTGTTGCAATCCTATCTTCAAAACACGTTTTGCAGGAAAGGTCTTGCACTTTTTCCCCCATAGGAAAACAGCTAACCTGTACTGGGTTGCTCAGAGCTCTGAAGTATATGGATTGTAAAAACGTTTCATCCTTATTGCGAGTATTTTTCATTTTGTCCCAGAAACTTGTCGCTATTTAATCAAATTTCAATTAAATATCAAAAAGAGGAAAAATGAACATAACTTAGAATATACTTAAGATTTTAAGGTGTGATTTTTTTTACAGGTCTAGGATTACAATTTTAAGTTTTGCAGGGGATCAGGAACCCAGAGAACAGTGTGATCAGCAGCTGGCATTGGTTACGTGGCATCAGAGTGCACAACACTGATCTGTTGCCACACTTAACTTAGAGTTAAGCATGTCTGTGCGTTCACATGTGTCCCCTGTGCTGGAGTCCAATATTCTCCAGCCACGATTTTTTAGATTTTCCCCATGAGTGATTTTTCTGCCTATCTCGGAGTGTTCTTCCAAGAGGATGTGTTGGCAGGTGCCTTTCCAGCCCTGGCTGAGACCAGCATTAGTGGTTACTAGTGTTGCATAGTAAGCTTAATACATTGATTGCATGAATGACCAACCATCTTGCCTGGGAACCCTGAGGGTGGGAATACATTCCTGCATGGGATATGTGTGGGACCACTTTTGTGGCTCCAACCCCTTTATTTTGTGGGTGGGCTTCACCACATCGTGGTTTACCCAAGCACTGTTGATGACTTGCATGCCAAAACTGATGTCCTAAATTTCCCTCTTGTTGATCCACTGCCTTTTCCTGCAAAGGTAAATGATCTGGTCCCTGTTCAGAGAACTGCCTTATCGGTGCACCAGAAAAAGGTTGGCAACCACTTGCCTGGGTTTGTCTGGGTCCTTCTTGCTCCAGGTGGAGCAAGGTCTCCTTGGTGCTACAGTCATGAGGAGGTTGGTGAGTCGTGGACCAGCTGGTCTGCAACTCACTGAGCTTGTCAAGGAGACTTAGTTGCTGCCCATTCTAACCTGCAGGCCTGATCTCTCCAATGTGTCTTAGATGGCAGATTTTAGCATGACAGTTTGCAGCTTGTGGGTGTTATCCCACCACCATTTACCTTTCACCCTGCCCCGAGCTGGCAGGGGTCTGCCTGGCCTAGCAATCAGCACACCCTGCCTCGGTGACTTTGCCTGTTGTGGTATTGGGGTTTGTAGGAAAATCCTCATTCCTGGGACTGAAACTTGAGCCTCATCCATGGTGAGGGTACCCGATTTCCTCTGTAGGTGGGCCATCCATTGTAGGGGTGTTTATCTGAAAATGTATAGTCCACCCAAAAAGGTTTTCATATTTAATATCAAATTTTACTTGTTTGATATATTGAATATTGCAAACGATTTGTATTTATAAGTAATAAAGCAATATCCTGAAATCCCTAGGCATGTAACAATGGCATTATACATGGGAATCACAATACAAATGTGATTCCCTATAGTGGCCCTATATATATATATATTGTATTCCCTTTAGCTTTGCCATCATGATGCTGGCCATCCCTAGTTCCTGGGAGGCAATACGTACCTTGATGCCAGCTCAAGCCAGTTGCACTCTTCCAGATTTGTTTTGTTTGTTGCTCAGTTTTTACACACTACGTTAGGCTGAGGCACTCAGGAAGATGTTGCTTTCTGTTAGCTATTTTAAGGGAAGTTGTTTATATGCCTCAATGATCACCTGGTACAGACAAGTATCTCAAACGAAGGTTGTGTTGAGATGAAGTTCAGCTTTCTTGATGAAAATTGGTGATTGTTCTTTAGAATCTTCCTTGACATAATTTCTTTCCCTGCTCATCTCCTCTGAACCTTCTTCAGTTCGATTGGTCACAACATATAATCTTATCTTTTGCATATGTAGGCAGCAATGGTTACTGCATACAAGTAAACCTCACTCTCTTGGTATTTTAGGCTAGCAAAGAATGGAAGATAATTTCTTCTTATAGTCCTGATTTGGATGTGCAAGAGGGAAGCAACTTGCTAATCGAAGTGCCATTAGAGGATGCTACGGGTATTCAGAAGAGAGCTCCTTTTAATGTAGAAATGTACAAGGTGAGTTTTTTGTAACATTGGGATTAACAAGGGCAAATAAAACTCTTAAACCTTAGAAGGAGGAAGATTTCTTAAGTACTTGCATCCTGTAGTTTCATGTCTATCAAGGTTGCCTTAGCATTTTTGGTAGTTGTTTATATTTGTACAATATAATACTGATTTTAAAAGGTGAACGTTTTTCTGTGAATCTAATTTGGTAATAGAACAAAACTTGTGTCATAGACTTCTAGGTATATTTACAGAACAGCTGTGATTAAAGCATGTAGCAAATCAGCTTGTCAGTATTTATTGTTACTATAGCCTAGGTTCTGATTGGTGTCACTACTTTGAAATTAAGGAAACTTCTTAAAATCTAGGGAGTCAGCTGTTTTCAGGATTGTATGGTACAGTGGCTAGATTTGAAGCAGTAGTTGCTTGCAAGTTAGCTGGAAAATGGCTTATGTAATTGAAAAATCCCATATTTAATATTTAAACTTCCTTAAAGACACTTTCTTATTTGTTACTCATTCTGTATAAATTCCCTATTTTCTGGTAACTGCAAAGTATGTTTCATTCTAACAGTTCAGATCATCTGGTATTTCATTTATTTTATTTCATCTTATTTTTTTGCTCTGGTTCAGATGCTGAATGGAGAACTCAAGCAGTTGTACACTGCCATTACAAGAGCCAGAGTCAATCTTTGGATCTTTGATGAAGACTGTGATAAACGGGCTCCAGCTTTTAAGTATTTCATGAAAAGAAAATTTGTTAAGGTTGTCAAAACAGACGAAAATAAAGGTAAAGTTATCCTGAAGCTTTCTTAAAAGACTGTCAGACAGGACAGCCTACTCATGCTTTCTTGCCTTTTAGGCCATGTAATAAAGAAGGTTAAATTCCTTGGTCCTTGTAACAGTATGCATTGATAACTGCCTGTGCAAATTTCAGTGATTTCAGTGGGTCTCAATTATTTTGTCTCTAAAATCAGCTGCATATGTTAAAGTGTAACTTCCTTGCTAATTCATTAGTATAAGGAGAAGAAGCAGAGATCGCTCTGATCTGACCTTGTAGTTAGTTTATTGAGTTCTAACTAGTAAATTTAGATATATAAAATACTGATTAAAGTACTCATGAGTTGGTGGTCAATACTTCATTTTTTGCTATGCTTAAAGTTAGTATAGGATACAACAATTACCAGATAAGCTTCCTATACATATCTTCAATGTTAGACACATGCACAAATGTCATTTACCAACCCTCTGGTGTCGGGTAAGGGATCTCTCAGCCTTGATGGGTAACCTTGGGAGGCTTTCCTGCTCAGAGGGAGTGCTGCCACCCAGCCAGCTGCTGTGGAGGGAGAGCTCAATGGACACTAATGGTTGCAGATATTTATAGCATTGTGCTGTTTAAGTGGTTTATTTGTAGTCACATTTTATGTTGTGGTAATGCCATTTCAGTCACTTACCAGCCCAGTCTCCAGCCAAATGGTGTTTTTTGTTTTGATGCTGTGTTTTATGTAAAGACAATGGATTTACTCAAAGATTTGTCTGAAAAACAAGCAGGATTTTTAATGGTCTTTCAAAACCAAACCCAGCTTGTTGATTTGTAGTGCTGATTGAGAGAGAAAACGCATTTCACTCGTAATTACTATTACTGATGTGAGTAAAACTTCTACAAATTGTAGAAGTTGGAATATTGAGATGTTAATGCCTAGTTTGGTACATAATAAATGGTTTCTGTGGCTTATCCATTTTAACATAAAATGATTACCCCTTGACCTCCTAGACTTAGATGACAGCATGTTTGCTAAGACTTCAACTCCAGAAGAATGGATTGCACAGGGAGACTACTATGCTAAACACCAGTTCTGGGAGGTAGGAACATATGTTTATCTGAAATAAGGATTTTTGTTTATTTGGAAACCTTTTCTTTTTTTTTTTTTTTTGTATCTCTAAAATTGTCTGTAAGCCTTCAGTTTTTCTGCAGCTGTTTGTCTTAGTTTGTGGTTTGTAGTTGTGTAGACATCTACAGAGTACTTGTCAGTGACTTAAAAGAAGCAAGCAAGGAGAACAAGCCTATTGTTTATAATCTTAAATTCACTGCTCAGAACTTTGCAGTCCAATGAGGTTAAAACATTTTAATGCACACAAATGAAACACAGTTGGAAAAAACCCCAGTTATTAGCAACAGCTGGAATTGACTGAAATCTGAGAATCTAAACCATGTTCTTGACCATATCATTGTACATACTGTAGGAGAAGGAAGGGATTTCTTGGAAGTATATTGATTTGGGCAGTAAAATGATGGTTTCATTCCCTTCCTTTTTAAAGAACATGGAGGTTTCAGTTTTTTGTTTCCTAAATTGATAGTTAATACAGTCCAGATATGGGATGACAGTTAATGGGTTAGAAGCAAAACACAGCCAGGATGACAACACCAATGAATACCAGGAGATAAGGGATATCTGTAGATCAACTTCCCTTGTCCTTATGGGTGATCTTAACTTCCCAGACATAACTGGGAATATCATACAGTGAACACAGACAGGTCCAGGGAATCTCTAGAATGTGCTGAAGAGGTTAATTTCCTGGTGTAGATATTAAAGGAGCCAACTAGGAAGGGTGCCCCACTACATTTGCTGTTTGCAAACAGAGAGGAACTTGTGAGTAAAGTGGTGATTTGTGTCTGTCTTGGTCATGGTGTCCGCAAAGGTACCGAGTTTTAAATGGTTGGCTGTAGAGGAAAACCGGCCAGCAAACCTTGGACCTTGGATATGGGGAGAGCAGACTTGGGGCTGCTGAAGGAGCTCATCAGTAAGGTTCCCTGGGAATTTGCTTTTGAAACCTTGGGGTGTGGGAGTGCTGGGTACCCTTAAGAGTGCAGGAGCAGGCAATTCCAAAGAGTCAAATCAAGCAAATGGGGCAGAGTCTGACTTGGCTGAACAGGAATCTTTTTGTACAACTTAGGCGGAAGGGGAAAGTGTATGGACATTGGAAGCAAGGGAAGGTCATGGGAGGAAACAGAGATGCTGTTTATCACTGTAAGGAGAAAATTTGTGTGGCCAAAGCTCGGTTAGAGTTCAAGCTGTCCAGCACCTTTTGTGATAAGGTCACCCATCCAGCTGACGAAAAAAAGCCAGGAGACGTATTTTGGTTTTAGCAAAGATTTTAATACTGCCTCTCACAGTATCCTTCTGAATGAAGCATCCATCTCACAGCTAGACAAGTCCATAATACATTGGGTGAGAAATTGGCTGACTAGTCAAGCTCAAATAATTATAGTAGGTGGGGTGATATCAAGCTGGTGGCCAGTCACTAGTTGGGTTCCCCGAGGCCCAGTGTAAGGGCCAGCACTCTTAAATGTTTCTAAAAATGGTTTGGACACAGGAATTGAGTGTACATTAAGTAAGTTTGCCAATGATACTAAATTAGGAGGAACTGTCAACTTCCTCAAGGATGGAGAGACCCTGCAGAGAGACCTCAGTAGGTTAGAGGGCTGGGCAATTACCAACTGTATGGAGTTTAACAAGAGCAGGTGCCAAATTCTGCATCTGGGACAGGGCAAACCTGGTAATGTGTACAGACTAAGAAACAAGAGGCTGGAGAGCAGCGCTGGGGAAAAGGACTTGGGGGTCCTGGTTATGGGCAAGTTGAATACAAGTCAGCAGTGCCCCGGCAGCCAGGAGGGGCCAGCCCTGTCCTGGGGGGCATCAGGGACAGCATCGCCACCTGGGCGAGGGAGGGGATNGGAGGGGCCAGCCCTGTCCTGGGGGGCATCAGGGACAACATCGCCACCTGGGCGAGTGAGGGGATTGTCCCACTCTGCTCTGCACTGGGGTGGCCTCACCTGGAATATTGGGGTAGTTTGGGGCACCACAATACAAGAAAGATACTAAGCTATTGGAGAGTGTCCATAGGAGGGCAATGAAGATGGTGAAGGGCCTCGAAGGGAAACTGTATGAGGAGCAGCTGAGGGCACTTGGTCTGTTCAGCTGGAGAAGAGGAGACTGAGGTGAGGCCTCATTGCAGTCTTCAACATCCTCACTGGGGGAAAGCAGAGGGGCGGGCACCAAATTCTTCACTGTTGTGACCAGAGATAGGAGTTGAGGAAATGGCATGAAGCTGAGCCAGGGGAGGTTTAGGTTGGATATAGGAAGGGTTTTTCACCCAGAGGATGGTTGGGCACTGGAACAGGCTCCTCAGGGAAGCAGTCACAGCACCAAGCCTGTCTGAGTTCAAGAAGTGTTTGGATAATGCTTTCAGGGACATGGTATGATTCTTGGGATGTCCTGTGTGGGGCCAGGAGTTGGACTCAATGATCCTGATGGGTCCCTTCCAACTCAGCATATTCTGTGATTCTAGGAGGATCTGTGAATTCCCTGAAGGGTAGAGGCTTATGTGGTTTTGCTTTGGATAGTCCTGTGAGGAGCAATAAATTAGACTCTGTGAGTCTCTTTCAACTTGAGATATTCTGTGATTCTGCAAAATACAATTTTGGATGCTTCTTTTAATCATGACAAAAGGAAAGCTGCTGTGTCTTGCTGGTAGCAACATAAAAATTTTGAAAAGAAAATAGATAATTGTAACAAGGCAAAAAATCAAAATAATCAGCTGCCACTATACTGACAGTCTTTATCTCCCCTTGAAGGCAATTCCCTAAATGGACAGAAAAGAGTTGAGATAAAAAAACCCCCGCACAGCTAAAACATGATATTCTTAAAATCTAAAATGTATTAACTATGTTATCTGCCATTCTGTTTTCTTTATAACCTTGATCTTTGCTTATCATTGCTACCGTAAGAAGAACTTATCTGGTGAATGGGGCAGTTCTAAGAGTGGCTTGCAATGTAGTTTCCAAACAGAGGCAAATACTAAATTAATGGACAGAGTAAAGAAATACATGGTGTAGCAATATAAGCACAGTGATAATGAAGCAAACCTTGCTAGGAGCATAGTCACTCCTGATTTTTCTGTTTAGCTTATCACAGAAAGGGCCTGGTATGATAAAAGCATAAATAAATGCTCCATGCTTTTTCATTTCACTTTGCACGTGTTAGTTTTTCTCACTTTTATTAATATGTGGTAGATGTCTAGTGACTTGCCAGTTAATGGTTTAGGCTATCACTCCAATTGCATACACTGTTTGTTCTGTCAGCCTACCAGCAATTCTGCTTTCATTACTTCCATGTAAAACATTGTAATTAATATTCTAATTTTACTAGTCACATGTGGACTGACTTTAAAGCTTTTCTTTTTGTCCTAAAAATATACTGCAATGTTTTACCTTTTCCTTCTTCCAGGCACCCTGCCAGTCTTTCTGCTTTCCATTACCGTGACTGTAAAATTAAGCATTGCTTTTATGTGATAAGCCATGGGCTGGATGTACATCTGTGAATGCTGTGTATGATTTCACCCCAGGTGGCAGCCAAATGTTACCAAAAGGGTGGAGCAGCTGAGAAGTCAAAACTGGCCCTGGCACACGATGCTGTTCTCAAAGTGCGTGCAAAGAAATGCAGCCCCAGGTAAGTGTCAGTGCAGACGAGCGAGTGTCACTCTGCGGTGCCAGACCTCGCTGCAGTGTGGAGCACGAGAGTCACGTCCCAGTTTGTAAGACTGGATTGGAAGCACCAGAGAACAAGGCAAGGTGTCTTCACATGTTTGTGAGTGGCAAGAAAGATTTAAGAAATGGGAAAGTCTAGCACAACAGGATCTGGGGCACTGCTCCCTTTCGGGAGTAGGGGAAGAGTTGTACTCCTTAGGCTGTCCAAATGAAATGTGGCCCTTGGAAAGGCTTATGGTCATGTGAGAGAAAAACAAGGTTTGCATTACCTCAAAAGGCTATATTCTATCTATATTCTTAGATATAGATAGAAGAACATATGCCATCAGCAGTGCTCAACTTCAGTTGATCCCATTGCATATTCATTTAACAAAGAAGAAAGAGTGTTGTATGTTGGGGAAAAAAGCTGCTAGCAAAAAAGTGAGCTTGGGGGTAAAATTAGTGTTAGAGTCAAACTAAACAAGCAGAACTAAATATGAATCAAAGGACAGTTTTAAAGGAACAGGTTTTGAAATGAATAATTAGTTTATGCTCTCAGCTGAGTAAAATAGCTCAAGGGTTTGACAGGGGAGAGAGTTTGCAGTTTCCTGAAGAGCCTGGGAAACTGTTTGGGACTCATCTCAAAGAAGATAAGAAAAAAATTCCTGTTCATACTGCGGAGGCCAGAAACTAGCAGTGATAGTAGAGTGGGTAAGGAATGACTACATTGGAGGAAACTAGCACAGAAGGGAGAAGAAGGAAGGTCTGGAGAAGTATTATTACTGGAGTTAATCAAATCTTTTGTAATTACCTATTTTGTATTAGTGGCCCTGCTAAGGATGCTCATAAAATTTAGTGATCATTAGAGAAATTAGAGGAATTGTTGACAGGACTGATAAAACTTTTTTCCAGGTCACTGTGTGCTGGGATGCTTGTCAACTGCATAAAATTCGAGGATCAGGAGTGGGGTATACTAGGATATGTTAAGTTGACAGAACATACGTAATAATGAAGCTGTCAAAATGACTTTTTCTTTTTTAGTAGATTTATTAATGCCAATGTAAAAAGCTGAAGTAAGATTCCTGTGTGCTATGTAATATGAAATGCTCTGTACAGTTGTGATGCTCCAGGCCTGAAAATCATGGTATCAATCCAGATCATGTAGCAATGATACCGGAAGGGCTGGGATTGTTTAGCTATTCAAAACAAAGGCTGAGAACACATTTGATTGTTGCCTTTAATAGCATTGGGGCTAAACAGCAGAAAGGAAGGAACAAGTTAAGCTAGAAAAGAGAAATGGTGCAAAACCACAGTACGTACTATACTTGAATCAAAAAAAGTCCACAAAAAGTCTTTTCATTGCCAGAGCAGTGAGATTCTGGACAGAGCAGTGTCAGCCCAAAATATAACTAATGGTAAGGTAATAGCTCGTGAGATTATGTATGAAGAACACATGATGTCAGTGTTGGTTGGATTCAGTGACACATCGCATGATCCTAAACCTAATTTGGATATAAGTGCTAATTTTCTCTTACTTTCTACAGGGAAAAAAAGATGGAATATATGACATTGGCTAGAACTTACTTGGAATGCGGAGAGCCAACACTGTCACTAAAATGTCTGTTGCTATCCAAGGAGTTCCGGCTTTGTGCAGAACTGTGTAAAAAGTTAGGAAAGGTATTAAATCCTTCAAGCTGTCCTCACCTTACCACTTTCCTTTTCCTACAGCTTTTTTTCCCCTCTCATATTACTCATAAAGTAATAGTATTTTTCTGTGGCATGGTAGTAGCTGAACTAAATGAGCTCTTTAAGGTGTGCTCTTCAAAAGGAAGCATTTGTCAGAGAATAGGCAGAAGAGGAATGAAGAGGAGAATGATGCAGGCTAGGTTTATTTCCTTGGCTTTCCTCAAATGTGATCCTCAATCATTTGCAGTCAAAAGTTAGTTAATGGCAGATTTCATGAAACTTGTTGTTGCTTCATTCAATACTCTGATGATACTGAAGCTCCAGTCATTACAGACATACAAATGGAACCTTGAAACTTGCAAGGGTTGAAGTAGTGTGCTAACAATATGTACCATTTTTTATTTCCACTGAAGGAATGTAAATTTGAAATTTGAGATACAGAATTAGAATTCTCATTCTGCCCCCATAACTTTTCTAATTTAATCCTGCTGATTCTGAGAGATTTGTAAGTCAACAGAAGTGTATGGCGTTTTCTAACAAGAGGCAGAGCTGGGTGGATAAAAAGTAGTTTGAAAATCCTGTATAACACATTTAAATTTACATTCTAGTTTCTTGGACACAAATATTTTCAAGTTTTTAGAAAATCTGTTATTTCAATTGATTACATTCAGATACTTTAATTACATTTTATTAAAGTGTACATTTTAATAATAAATTACATTTTATTAAAGTGTACTTCTTTATGAGACACTTATGTGATAGTTACTAGATTTGTTCTATTCATGTAATTTTGACTGTTTAGAACCCTTCAGTTTCATTACTGACTTCTTCATTGCAGATGAGACATGCTGCAGGTTACTATCAGAAAAGCCAGTGCTACAAAGAAGCATCTGAATGTTATGAACAAATTGAAGAGTTCGATCTGGCCATTAAAATGTATTGTCAGGAAGAACTCTATGAAGAGGCAGCAAAGGCAGTTGAAAGGTATGTCTTCCAAGATGGTATTGGAATATAATTCTCTTTTCCATTTCCAAATTCAGCATAACATGACTGGCAGACCGAAAAAATTTCACAACGTTTTTTGGCTGGTGCCTTTGTTTTACATGAAGCTAATTTAACTTTGTCAGGATTCCTGCTTGGGTAATGATAGCATGGTGAAAGCATTCTACTGCATTCACAGTGATTAGCCTCATTTTGCTGGAAGTTTTTTCCACTCTGTAGTAGTAGACATGCAAGTTCTCCTTCAGCCAATCCTCTGAACTATGTTCTTAAGGTAAATATGGCAAAATAATTCTATAGAAGCATGAAATACTTCTCTTTGAAGACTGAAATAGTGACCTCATTAGCACATTCTTGCATAATTGGCCACACTTTTCATTACACCTAAATCAATTGATGATTTTTAAAGAATATATAAACCAATTAAAATTCTAGCAAGGTCTGCAGTTACACACCTTCACTGAAATCCTTTGTGATGTACCTTTAGTAATGGTAACTGTTTCCTTGAATGATTAAAGCTTGTTTAATATATAGTTCAATCAAAAAGTTCGAGTGTTAAAGTCACCTTACCAACTAAGGAGCTTTTAACTCAGCCTTCCCAAGTCATTCATGCAAATTTATCTGTATAGGTACAAAAAAATCTGTAGTCCCACATTTATTTTAAGAAAGATGATAATGAAAGGCTGGTGATAATTTACTCACACAACAGGAAAATTGACTCATTCTCAGCATGCAGGAGAAAACACTTGCAAAACTGGCTTAGGGGATACCTTAATAATTTTACATCAGCCAATAATAATTAATAACTGAGTATTTTAAAGTGCACATCATGAAAGATCAACCATGTACTTCGCTCAGGCACTTAACAAGCAACAAGGTGCATGAAGATTATATATGACAGACTTGAAAGAGTTCTCTAATCTGGCCAGTTTATTTAAGTTTTACAGAATATTACCTATACTGACCTGTGGAGAATGAATTGAAATTCATATTTATTTCATTCTGGCTTCTGTATCGAGGCTCACTTTCGTAAATAGAGGATGAACACTAATAAAATGTGATTAAATAATTCGTGCATTGATTTGACAGCATGGAGCATGCTTCACTAATGCTGTAATCCTTGTGATTTTGTTTGTACTGTAAGTTTTAATGATCTTGCTTCAGACAGTCCGACATTGTAATTGGTTTCTTTCTGTAGATACTTTATGGTGTGATTGTTTTTCTCATGACAGAGATACCACATGAAATAATGGGCCTTTTTGAAGGAAGAGTTTCTAGGGGCAGCTATTTGTGTAATGTTTTAAGGGTTTTTTAAAAATGTTGTGGGGTTTTTTTGTCTAGATTAGTCATCCGTGGTCGTAAAGTGATGTATCTATTATTTCAGATATGAAGAGATGTTGAACACAAAAGGACAAGTGGTTTCCAAACTCTCATGTACAGCAAATCAGTTGTATTTGGAAGCAGCTGCAAAGTACCTGAGTATGAGCAGGACTGAGGAAATGATGCGAGTCCTCTCAAAACTCGATATAGAGGATCAGCTTGAGTTTCTGAAGTCTCGTGGATGCTTGCACCAAACAGCAGACTTACTGAAAAGGAAAGGTCGAGAGGAGGAAGCTGCAAAGCTAATGAAACAACATGGGTTTGCTCTGGAGGCAGCCAACCTGACAGCTATAAAAGAGTTCCGCGCATCGTGTTTGCTTGCAGCAGCACGTGCCGGCATGACTCGCTATCCGGAACCAGACCTGGCGCACATGGAGGTCATCCTAAGAGAAGCCCTTGAGCTTTGTGAACAAACTGGGCAGAAGTCTGGCATTGCTGAGGCTGTGTTTTTGCAGGGAGCTCTGAAGGGAGACTTCACAAAGCTGAGCAGCGCGTTCTGTCAGTTCCTATCTCTGAATCATTCTGCTGGTGCCATTGAAGCTCTGTCTGCGTTATCTCGCTGCAGCACTCCTAGCCAGAACATCCTCTTCCTGGCAACACGTGGCTTAGTGGCTCTTCTGAGTCTGGTTAGGGCTTTGAAGAAAGCAGCCACCAATGCAGAGAAAGATATGGTGAAGTTGTGCTTTGCCTATTTTGGGATTGTCCCAACAGGTGACAGTTGCCAGGTGTCTCAAAATGAAGCCGAACCCATTCTCAAGTTTTTGTCAGACAAGGCAAGTCTAAAAGAGAGGAAGACTAAAGGTGATTTCTCAGTCAGCACAGAGGAGGTGAAATCAGCTCTAAAGCAGCACTTGTTAAGCAGGTTGTGCTCTATCAGCCGGGAGTTACTGAACAAGGGTTATCCTGATATTTGTAAGAAGTTCATTGCTGGCTTGAACTGTGAAAATAAAACCTGTGAGAATTACCACAGGTCCGTGTTGCGCCATGAAGCAAAGACAATATTTCAGTGTAAAATGCACCTGGTGGCAATAAGGGGACTGTTGTTAGAAGCCACATGCATTTTTCCTAAAGAGCTACTGAATCAATACAACAGCTTTGATGACATTTTGACTTCTGACAAATATGCATCATGCAAGGCCCTTCTAGAAACGTTTTTTCCTGATCATTTCCATTTGAGAATACTGTCTGAGAACCCAAAGGCATGCAAAGAAATACTACAGTTCAGTAGTGTTATTTCCAAGCCTTGCAGAGCGATGTTGAAGAAGTACATCACGTTTAAGTTTAATAATGAAGGCACTGCAGCCAGAAGAGAATCAACTGACTTGTGGCTAAGTGCCATGAAAGTTTTTATCTTATCTTCAGGATATCCTGAAGAATTTGAGAAACTTCTTTTTAAGGAAGAGGATGATTATAACAAAGAGCTAAACTTCGCTTTGGCAAAGGCAAAAAGTTCCCTAAAGGGTGAAGGCCAGGGAGGAAAGATCAAAGGAATAGAGGGCAGACATGGTATGCTGCTACCTGACAAATATGCTGAAAAGGCAGGAAGAACACACTTGTGCTTCATTCGACTTCTTGAAAATTCACTTGAGCAATTCTATGTTCATAAGAACCCGGAAAACTGTAAAAGGTTTTTTTTCCGTTTTATGAATGTCCTGATCAAAAAATGCACAAGATACCTAATTCCAAGCATAGGAAACACAGTGATGTTGTTGGAATTCCAGTATATTCTCTGTTGTGCTGTCCTGATGCGTCTCTCCAAGAACGTGACTGTCTGCCTTCCAAAGAGTTACATCGCTCTCCTTCATTACTGGGAGTTTTTGTTCAGAAGCAAGGACCATAATAAAGAACTTAAGGACACATTTTCTATTATACAGGAGTACAGACCAAAGGACGTGTATGTAGCTGTACAGAATTTCAGATGTCACCTCTGCTACCTGGCTGAAGTTTTGTGTGGCATTCATGAAAGGTTTGATGTCCTCCTGGATGCATTCAAGGATCCCGACTGCATAACTTCAGGGGAGGCTGAGCGGACTCTAGTGCTGTGCTTGGTGATGATCCTGAATGCTGACCAGGTGCAGAGTTCTAGACACGGATTCCTCTTATGCCACCACTTTCCTGAAATCAGGGCGATACTGAAATCAATGAGAAAAAGCACTCCCTCTAAAGTACCTGAAAGGTTGCTGAGGGTTGTTGAACAAGTGAGTGATGCTACACATATCAGAGAAATAGCTGCAGGCCTGCAAGAGCTGCTGACAGAGCGAGATGCAGAGTATTTGGTTGACTGCCGCTGGAAGTGGGACGTGGCATACACTCAAGGGCACCCAACCATACGGGGCATCCTGTACGAACACATAAAGCTTGACAGGTTTGTGACCCCGTTGGATAAAACAGAATATGCTGATGAGCTGGAAGAGGAACTTGAAAGGGTTCACTGCTTAGAGGACCAAAAGGATCCCCTGGAAGTCATCGCGCTCAGCAAGCAACAGAAGCAAGAGCAGAAAGCATCTGCTCAACGCCAGCTGTATCGTGTGTTCCATTTTGTTTCCCTGTGCATGAAGTGGAAAAGGATGGCCTGCTCCAGAGCTCATCCTGTTGCCATGAAAGAAGATGAGTTCTTGTCAGGGATATTCAAAAAAGCAGATATTGACCAAACCCAGTGTGACCTCTGTGGAGTCAAATTTATCCAGAGCTCTGAGAACTATTTCAGCCGGTCAGAAAACATGGAGACAGACACTTCTGAACCTCTGACACCCACTGAGAGCAGTGGGGAAGAAAAGTTGCATGCAGAAGGAAATGCAATTTCTGTGGCCAGTGAGGCCTACGTAGAGCACAGAAACACAGAGGAACACACAGTTAATAATGCTGCCTACAGATACTATGCCGAGTTTTTCAAAAGGAAGATAGATCCAGTAATATATGAGGGACTGGAAGTAGTGGAGGCCATTACAGAGAAGACTTACACCCAAGACTGTTTAGCATATAAAGAAGGTTCCAACTTACGCCAGAGAAAAATCAAAGAGAATATTAAGAAAATTTCAGATGCAGTAGAGGAAATCTATGAGAGAAAAGCCTGGGGTAAAGGTAGGACCTCTACAGTTTTCTTTAAACAATTTATTATGTAATTTTTGGCCAAACCTCTAGATCTGACAAAGCTTCATTTAAAAATCTTAATGTAGTTAAGAGAAAGGTATTTCCAGGTGTTTCAGGTTGCTGAGGAAAAGAAGAACTGAGACAGCTGGAAATACTGAAAAATATATTCTAACCTCTTCCAAGCACAACTTGACAGCTCAGATGATAAAGGAAATGGTAGTGAATTTTTATAGGGAGGGAAGCAAATTTTGACTGCATGATCAATTGTGCTGTTCTCTAAACTTACACACTTTTACAGCCTGTTATATTAGACAAGGTCATCTTTATGAATTTTTCTGTTGTTTCTACTGTTTCCTACTTCTGCCAGCCATAGTAATTTGGATACGCATGGGTAGAGTGTTAGGAGTACTTGGAGTCTTTGCTTAAGGATGTCTCTGACTAGTCTGCCCTTGAACTTGTAATTTTACTAGGGCTGAACAAAAGTGGATACTTAACTACGAATCTGTGGGGTGTCAGGTACTCTCAGGCAACCCTGATATTACAAAGTTCAGTAAATTATGGTACTTGATACGTATATTTTGATATTAGATTTTCTTCCTCTCATATGCTTTCAGCGTTATTCTATCTGATTTTTACAAACGAAATTGAAGCACTGAATGAGTGACCTAGGAGCAAAATTGTTTGGTGTACTCTCTTTGGGAAAGTGACAACTGAAATCATAACATTGTTACTGGCTTCAGTGGTAGAAATCCCCCAGTCCTGTCAAGTTGTCATTTTGCCTGTGATGTCTGACAGCAAAAATACAACTCTAATCAGTGAAATATGTTCAATTTGTAATGGAATCTTAGGTTGTGGTCTTCATGTGTAAGCTTTATCTTTACTCCTAATGGAAAGCTTTTACTTGTGGATGAAATCCATGAAGTTTTGCTAGCGTTTTGTGCTTGGCTTTCAGGTGCTGTAGAGATCTCACAGAATGTTAATTGTGTTCCATTTCAGCTGAAGAACTAATAACCACACATGCCAACAAATTGCTTGTCACCATTGATGACGCTCGTAAGTGGCTGAAGAAACTGGACTCCCATAGGATAAATGAAGAAGGTATGTTTGCAAATTGCACAGCTTTCTGTGCCCCACGAGGACAGTGTTCAGGAAAGGTCTCTTAGCATCCCTTCAGTCTCCCAGTCAGCAGTATTGTAGGTACTCACCCCCTAGGCAGCAGGAACAGGGCACTTCCACAGGGACAATCTGTAAAACATGAGTTAAACAGCCTTTGCTCAATAGCTCCTTAAAACAGAGCATGAGCCTTGCAGGTGGTTCCAGGGTGGCCAGAATGGAGCAAGGCTCCTCCCTAGCCCTGGGTAGATCCCTGCCTGCACAGGGGGTGTGTGTATTTGTGCTCACAGGCACACAGAGCTGTACACCTGACTGTGGTTCAGGTTCAGGATAGAAACCTGGGCAGTGGGGACAGAAGACAAGCTGTCTCCATCTTCACCAATAAACTGGTGCTGTTTCTTAACTCTGCTGCAGCAGTGCCTAAATGGGCAGTGTGGATCCAAGCTTCCTAACAAAACTAATCTGTAGCTTGCTTTGCTGAGTTCTGTGTAAAAAAATATATGCAATTGAGGTTGTTTTTTTTTTCTTTCCCTTCCACTTCTCTTGGTTTCATACCAAAAGTAACATACATTGATGCAGTCTATTGCATCACAGGCCTCTGAGGGCAAGTTTAAGACTTCACTGTGCCTACCTGAATGTTCAGGTTTAAACACATGTTTCAGTGGTGGGATTGCAACAATTGCATAAATAGGCAGCAATGAAGTGATCAGACTTACAAATTTCACTATATGTAAAGCATTAGAATAGCTCGGTTTTAGAAAATGTGATTGTGATAAAGCCTTGTGTTACATCCTCCTATTCCAGGAAAGGTACAGGTAATACCTGGGACTGCTCTCATAATCTCTAAAGCAACATTATAATCTGTCTTTGAAGTCAGTAAGTGAATGTATTGTCTGCTGAAACTGAATCTTGAGAAGGGTGAGACAGATGTCTTAAAAAAGTCAAAGGCAGTAACAATAGAAAGAGATTTTCAGGGTGAAAATTAATTACGTAGCAGTCCCTACTTCTTACACAGCTCTTAAGGACATTGCCATATTAAGCTAAATACTTCTTAAACATGATTATACACATATGAAAGTATATTGCTGGCATATAAAATAGCAGTGACATAGCTTGTCATACTGTTAAGAAGAAAAGATCTGGAGTTTTCCCTTCTGCATTAATTTATTGTTTTTAATATAGGCCTTGTGGATGATAAGGATGTGGAAGATGAAAGCACAGCTTTTGAAGAACTTGTCTATAAAAAACTCTCAAGAAAAAAAGGAAGATGTGGGAAATTATAATTGAAAAAGTTATTCCAGATGGCCATTTTATCCTCTTAACAATCTAATTTAAGAATGAAAAAATGTTAAAAAGAATAGAGGGATGGGATCAGAAATGGAAAGAGTGAAGAAAAAGAACAACATATGCTACATTTTGGATATTTTTTTTATTGCTTGTATTGTGTCAGAATAATTACCTGTGTTGTGATAATGTCATTGTTCAAACCTAAGACAGGACCAATTTCCTTTTGAACCTATGTGGTAGCTTAAAAGTAACAAAAAACCAAAGAAACAGGCAAGTAGAAAAAAAAAATTAATGTTTCTGACTTATCTCAGGGGTATTTTTCCACTCAGTCTTTTTTTTCTTCCTTGCTAATTTGCATCATCCTTTTTCTGAGCTGGAATACTCAGAAAAATAGAAGGATAGTTTCTCTGATTTTAAGAGTCTTGCTATGTTTAGAACTTTTTAAGTCTTCAGGTGAGATACTTAAGTATCTCTCTTTTCTATTTTTATAGACAAGAACAGTAATCTCTAAACACATTCATATTTCTGAGAGTGTACCTGCTTCTGATTAGATAGGTATGAAAGTTAGGGATTGTCTTTTATTCGATAAAGTTTTGATACAGACTTTTACCTGTACCTATTGAAAAATAGATCATCTTACTTTAAAGAAGTATTACAAATTTTAAGTGCTTTGGAAGGTTTAATTGATAAAAAAGGCTTTTTGTAATGTATAATAATGTTTTTTATAAAACCTGTAAGATTTTTAAACTCACTTGATCTTATTTTTTGAATGTTTTCTGACAGCTGTTAGGTGAGTGACTGCGTGGGTGGGTTTTGTAAAATGGGTCTGGGGCAATCAGTTCATGTTGATGATGTCTTACTTTTCGATTTCAGTGTGTCCAGCATACTGTAGTGTCCTGGTTTTGGGTGGGATAGAGTTAATTTGCTTCTCAGTAGCTGGTACAGTGCTGTATATTTGAATTTGGGATGAGAATAGTGTTGATAACACCAGGGATGCTTTGGTTGTTGCTGAGCAGTGCTTACCCTAAGTCAAGGACTTCTCAGTGTCCCATGCTCTGCCAGGGAGCAGGTGCACAAGATGCTGGGAGGGAGCACGGCCAGGACAGCTGACCTGAATTGACCAAAGGAATATTCCATAGCATAAAACATCTGCCCAGGATATAAACTGGGAGGAGTTGGCCAGGAGGGGCCAGTCACAGCTGGGGAATGGAATGGCTATTGATTGTGGGGGTTGAGCAATTGTGTTGTGCATCACTGCTTTTTCTTGGGTTGTATTCCACCCTCTCTTTGTTATCTCCCTTTCATTAAAATTGTTATTATTATTGTTACTATATTTTACCTAATATCAATTATTAAACTATTCTTATCTTAACCCACAGGTTTTACCTTTTTCTGTGATTCTCCTCCCCATTCCACTGGGAGGGTGGGGGGATGAGTGAGCAGCTCTGTGGTACTTAGTTGCTGGCTGGGCTTAAAACCACAACATGTAGCCTCCTTTAGCAACATTTTTAATTAATGCATTTGCATGTTAAACATGATTAGAATATTATTTAGTTGTTGAAATATTTTGTCTTGAAAAGGGCTCCTCTTTGGATACATAACTAATTGTTTCAATAATTACCTTTTGTCAAAAACTTAATCACTTATTATTATGCCCAATGTTGAGGAAATGGGACATTGGATGTGGATAAAACTCAAATGCAGCTGTAGAATGGAGCAACATGGGTAGCAGTAGTCATTATCTATTGCACTGGGATTGCTGTTGTCTGACAGAAGAGTCTTTACCAAGTTTTTCTTCCTGAAGAAGCCTTATTGCTTAAACAGGTGTCTAGAAGATAGTTTGGAAACATGCATTGATGAAATGTAATGCAAGTCATTTGCACAGAGAAGTCACGAATTAAGAAAGCTGGATCGTTAATGTAAATTAGTTGGCTTTGTTTTCTCTAATGATAGGTATTTGGCAGAAGTTTTAGCTTTTCAACTTCACTATATATATTTGCGGCAGTAAATGCTACCTAAACCTTTTAAGGACAACTGCAATTTCAAAATCCTTGTTGGCCACATTTTAAAGATCTAGTGATTATACTTTTTCTTTCTCTTTATGGAAAAAAGCTTAAATGTTATTGCAGAACACTAAGCAAAGAGAAAACGAAGAAAGAACAGAAGTGATGTTGCACCAAAAACTTAATCTCAGGTACCTTTCCTTGGAGCAGGAACCTCTGATGCTTGGTATGGTTCAATGCAATCCACTGGTTATTCCCTGACTTTGTCAGCACTCCCAGATGGAACTTATTTCAGTAACATATGAAATACTTGCTGCTAGACAAAACTAATGGCAATTCAATTTTCAGAGCTTATGGTTTCAGAGATATATTAGGCCAAGATTTCAGTAATGTTCAAGCAGAGATGGGAAATCTAATTGGATCTCCAGTCCAATGTCAGTGCTTTAAGGTTTTTTTCCCTTATGCTGGTGTGCATAAATAACCATGTACCTTTCTTTTCCATGGCCATGTGTTCTGATAATAGTGCTCTCAGTGCATGAATCCGATTCGCGTGTTTAATTGGCAAAATGAATTTGACCAGATAAACCCTTGGCGTGTGGGGTTTTTTGATTGTTTTTTCTTTTTTATTTTAAATCTTTCACACCTCTGGTGGAAGCTCCAGTGTTCTGGCACCAGCTAACACCTATGACTCAAAGGGCTTAAGACCCACGACTGGTGTCTTGATATGTGTGAGATGCATATTGCACTGAAACCTTGGAACTGAGCAGTGGATGCAGGCTGTCGAGCTAATCCACCCACTTCTGCCTGTCTAAGCCATGTTGAAAAGAATTTAGAAAAGGCTTCAGAAGCTCAGAAACTGGTGACTTAAAATCTTTCTCCCTGGTGGTACAAAAATGACACCTAGATGAAAAAGAAGAACAAACTATTTGCTGTAGTTGGAGGACAGAGGTGTGGTTTTAAAGATGACAAGTCTCTAAATTCCAAACTCCTCAAGGAAAAAAAAAAATCTTGCTTGCTTGAACCTCGTATTAATACAAAGGACTTTGAGGTAAGTGATTTGTACTTTTCACTTTTTTCCTTTATTTCTCTTAAAATCATTGTTTCGTAATACTGTCCACAGTTTTATTCCAAAACACTTTCCTAACACTTAGCTGTTACAAATTCTAACTCAACAAATCATTTAAACAGTTGTCATTTTTTTATGCTCTTGCTGTCACTCCTGAAGGGGAGACCTTTTCCTTTGTGCTCACTGAAAACACAGGAGGAAATAATTTGTCTCATCTCTGTAAATAAAATAAAAGGTTTTGCTGCCAGTAATCTCTGTGACAGTATTTGCCAAAAACCAATTATGAAGCACCCTTCCTTATATAAAAGTCTGTTGCTACTGAGCTTCTACCTTTGTTGTTGGACTATTTAGAAAGTGAAATGCAGAAAAGAAGAGCTAAAAGAAATATAACCAGCAATAACAAAGTGACAACTAAAATAATGTTAGACAAGGACACACTATTATATTTATATTCAGTGAAATGGTTATTGCTGATCAACATAGGAAGGATGTGGACCTGCTGGAGCGAGTCTAGAGGAGGGCCATGAAGATAATTGTAGGGCTGGAGCTTCTTCCATATACCCTGACATTAGCTCAGTTGGCTAGAGCATGGTGCTACTAACACTAAGGTTGTGGGTTTGATCCCTGTATGGACCACTCCGTTAAGGGTTGGACTTGATGATCCTTGTGGGTCCTTTCCAACTCAGAATATTCCATGGTAGTCTGTAACAGTCTCTAAGATCTCTCCTGTGAAAACAGGCTGAGAGAGTTGGGTTGTTCAGAGAAGAAAAAGCTCCAGGGAGACCTTTAGAGCACCTTCCAGTGCCTACTAGAACTCTAGAANTTCATTACTGTGAGGGTAGTGGAGCTCTGGAACAGATTGTCCAGAGAAGTTATGATACCTCATCCCTGGAAGTGTTCCAGGCCAAGTTGGATGGGGCTCTGAACAACATGGTCCAGTGGAAGGTGACTCCATCTATGGCAGAGGTGTTGGAGCCTAGATGATCTTTGAGGTCCTTCCAACCCAAAATGTTCTGTAATTCAGTTTTCATTAAACCCTTCACACCTGCACTTACACAGTGAGACCCAGAGACACCTTAGCATTAGATCTATGGCACATCTGTCTTAACACGTAACTCAGAAATATCTCTGCAAAGTACCAGACAACACCCCTACTCTTCATCTTGGTGTAGTAGATGGTAGAAATTTTGAGTATCTTCCCTAATGCTCATCATTAAGAGCTGATGTGGTGGGGAGTGGAAGAGTTAACATTCTTTAATGTGTAGTTTTCATGACTACATTCATGCACCAAGATTTCTGACTACATGTACTCAACATCAACATGAAACAAGAATCAGACACCTAAACATCAAAGCAGTTGTCAAATTAATAGTCGTTACAAACAAATACTCTGAAAATTGGAGCATTTATTTCAGATTTCTGGCATGGACTTCTGTTTTCAGCCTGGTTGGTGTCTGAGCACAGTGTGTGTATATGCACAGGTAGTGTGTATCCATGCCATTATCTTCACTGTGTTCATCCTGCCTTGTGGCAAGAGAATGGGTTGCAGTGTCTTTGAAGCCTCTTATGGTCATTCTATGATTGATCTGTGGCAATAGTTCCAGTTTCTTTGGAAAGAAATTGGTAGGAGATTCTTACCTACCTTCAGTCCATGTTCTGCTTAGGCTGCACACAAAGTTTTATGGTTTAAAGGTGCAATTGCTGATGATTTAAATAATGATAATAGTCCATACATTTACAAGTTACTTTTATTTGGCTTCTGATCAACCAGTTTCTAAACTGTCCGTTCAACCCTCTGCTGCTGATTTGTCACTGTAGGTAGCTGAGCTTTGAATTACTCCAGTGTTAGTGATGTTATTGGTATCTCACGTAGTTAGGAGCACTCTGCGTAGATTATACAGTCTTTTTCTGAGGAAATGTGCATTTCTAGTAGTTTTGAACAGGATTCCCATAAGTAGAAGAAGAACCCTTGAATGTGGAGTAGCTTGACAGGACTCTGAAGCAGAGAAGGTAAGATGCCTGTTTTATATGGAGAAAGTTTGATACCTCATTATGGTTTATGGAGCAAAAGAGCACTGAGCTGAAAGGTACTGGTAATCTGAAATGATGTTTCAGGTGTCAAAAGACATGCAGAAAGGAAAATACTGAATACAGGTGAGTTTCAGATGCTCTATATCACTGGTGCTTTGACTGGGAGAGTCTGGGAGTAGGAGAGTATCTGAAGTGTGAAGCATGGAAATCTTAAGGCATCTCCCTATCTAAAGAACAGTCTTCTGCTTTATAGGGTCAAGTTCAAATGACATTACCTTCAAGGTAAGCAATGCTGCTTCACAGGCCTTCCCCATATTGGTGAGGCTACTCCTGCCCTTATGTCCATTAAATGCAGATATTAATATTGCTTACATAACTCCATCAGTTTTAGAATTGGGAAATTTTAGAACAACTAGTGCTTTGCAATCTCATATGATAAATTTTCATTGGAATAAGTTAGCAATGCTATTGTATTTATTCGAACCATGATTATTGGGAAGATACAAAACATTTAAATACTTTGTTTTAACAAATCATGCAGAACCACATTTTCTACAGTTCTTAGATAAAACATGGTCAAGTTTCCTTTAAAAATGCACTTTCAGCAGTTAACAAGGAACTCTTGGTTAGAGACCTGCATAAAAAACAGAAGGATCAAGCTGAAATGAATAAGTAAGTGACGAAAAAATTGTCAGGTTTCCAAGTTGCTTTGCTTGTCTCAGTAGGTAACATGCCTGGGCAACTACCACTTTTTCTTGACCCTGTCACTTTGAGTATCTGTGCTGTTGAAGCCGATGCTATTCAGAAAAGATTAAACACCAGCTAATAGGAAGGAATTTCCTGATGTTACATTCACAGTTTCTCACCATTCTTCACTTTGGATGGAGGAGTCTGATGTTTAAAAAAGGAATAAACTTGTAGTACAATGAACTGTACCTGTGAGCTGGGGTATTTATAGCTCTGTGCTCTGCAACAGTCTGGTTGTAGGGGCGAAGAGACGACTTTGGTTGTTGTGTGGAGTATTTCCTGCTTTGTGAATTAAAGTTAGAGTGCTGCTTTTTACTGAGAAGTGAGTATGGCTATGGAGAGGAGATTTTTGCCTATTTCCACCACCAACCTAAGGACGCAAGTCCTTCTTTATCCCCTCACCTTGCCCACTTCGTGTTGTCTGGTTTTTAAAATTGCTAACTCCACCTGTTTTTTCTGGAGGATCTTTTTGAAGCTCTTGTGGCTTGTGAGTTAGCAAGATAAACGTACTGAACTTCCCCCTTTTGGGGACCTAGGTTAGACAAATGCCCTTTGTTCAGGAGGAGCTGTAACTGGAGCAGCTGTCAGGATTGGCTGAAGCTTGTCCGAGGCTGGAATAAGCACTTGGGGCTGGTCACCATTCCCCAGCTGGAAAACATTTCCTTCTAGCTGTAATGAGCTTTTAGTAGGAACTGTAATCACCTAGTAATACAGCCTGGGCCTTTAACTGGCAACAGGGTTGCAGCTCCTTTTGTGATTGAAGCCTTTTGATTGGAATTGCCAGAGCACAGCATGAAGAAGTTGTGTCCTTATGGAAGAAAGGACGTAATCTTTCCAGGTTCAAAGTTGTAGTATGGACCTCCATCTTCATGTTCCTACTAACTAAAATTGGGGTGAGAAAGAGAAAATTCCATTCATCTTCAAGTGTTGGCCCAAAATAGGATTCTGTCACCTGGTGTGCCAGAGGCCAATCCACACACAGAATCAAGGTATTTGATTTATTTACAGTTCTGCACAGAAAAGGGTGCTGGTTGGCAAATCCACAAAGACAGCATGATGACTATCAAAACTTTTCACTATTTATACACTTCAGCAAACAAAGACATTAATGTTCATTGGCTACAAGTTACACAGCTCTCTTACTAATTAGTATTCTACCTTCTATTGGTTAAATGATTCTTATGCCGATTAGTCCACATGCCCTGTTTTTCCCTTCTTTTCAGTCAGTGGGTTTCCTGGGTCTGTGGTCTGTAAGTCAGTGGTCACAAATTCTCCTGCTGGAATTACCTTTTCCCTGTCAGAGCTGATTTCAACACAGTTGCTGAGTTGGCTTTGCTAGTTTCTTCCTTATCTTGGGAGTTTTGCCAGTGTCCTGTGGTCTGTTAATTTTGTGTTCTTTGTGTCCACTATCAGTAGTAAATCCTTCTCCCCAGGCTTTGTTAAACTCCCCCTAGACCAGAGATCATTGAAACATTAAACCTTAACAAGACAATTTTCCGCCTAAAAGTAATTCACCTTTCTAACACCTGGACATCACAGCCACCCCCATTTTGTAACTCATTCTGCAAAGATTACAAAAAAATTACCTGAAAACGTACCTAAAATTGTCTGTGTACCTAGTTTGATTGATAGATAGACCATTAGAGATTCTTGGGAAAAATACTTCCCTTGACCATTCAAAATTAAAGAAGTCCCAAAATATACAAACTTCCTCTTTATGACAGCTGCAATATTCAGAGTAAAAATTAAGTTGGGAGTTTTTTTGAACTTGGGAGGTTTCTCCTCGGTGATAAATGAGACAATATAGCCCTTTTTCATCTAATTACTTTTGTGCTTTCTCTTTCAGCAGTGTCTCAAGCCCAGATCTTGAGATTTGGACTAGAATATTGTCTGAACACAGGTTTTGGTATTCTGTTTAGTTACAGTTTTGTATTTATGACCACAAACTTTCCTGCACTCCTCATAGTGCCTGATCTGCTAATTCAGAATTGCTGCACATGGGCTTAAAACACAGGATTGCCTTGTGTATTTAATGGAATTAGATGCTTTCTTATATACCTTTATTTCTGAAACTTTTAGAGTGTCGTCAGCCAAACCTAATTCTCCTCCCCAGCCAGGGGTGCTTGACTTACTGCTTTCTTTCAAAGAAACAGAAAATCTGAAGTGAGCACTTCCTTCCAGGAGCCAGGTATTAAAGAGAAATACCAATTGGTCATGAGACTCAGAATTAAACCTCAAAATTTGGAAATAATGAGGCATAGGACAGAATTGCACAGTTTGTGACAGGGAAAAGAGGAAAAAAAATAGTCTTTATGGTTGGATATCCTCTGTTTCTTTCCGTTCCTAATAGGTAGGGTGGAGATGATCAGCAGTGAACACCGTGTGGGATTTTACAGCAGCTTTTTAGTCATCACCTAATAAAATGCACTGTAGAAGCCTCTTCTTACACAGGGGATTAGTTAAGAGGCAATGTCATATTTCAAAATGAAGCACTTGGGCAGTGGGTGTGTGTGGAGGAGAGAGTGGGATCATGCTGTAAAAAGTACTCACATTTTTAGCCAGACAGCACTTCTGCAGCAAATAAAATCTCTCTCTCCAACAGATGGAGGAGAGGTGAGTGGGAGGGAAGTTTGGAAGCGCACTTTGTCATTTCTGTTCGCTCGCTGCTTCGTCTGCAAGGGAGAGTGCATGAAATACCAGTTGATAAAAGGTTGTATTAAAAAGCATAGCAGCGTCAAGGAGGTAGAGGCAACTCTCCATGGAGCAGCTTCCAGCTGGGACTGTCAAAATGCTTTACAAACATTAGACAGCTGAGCTTTATGATATCCCAGTGGTCATGTATTGATCATTCCCTATTTAGAGATGAAGAAATTCAAGAATAGAGAGTGCATGACAAAATTTAGGTGCACAAGAATGTTGATTTGCATGCTACTGTCATCTTCTGCTCCCAGTACAGGACCTCACTTCCCTGTATGTTGTTCAGACTTTGACTAGCTGCCTGGCATTAACATGGACAATTCTGCCTGACCCAGCCTCCCCATGGAATACACTGTCATTTGCTTTCCCTGATCAGGCTTAATTTACCTGTCATTTTCATTAGAACTGATGACTTCAAAGCTGTCCTGCAAAACAAATGTTCTCATCTGAAAATGACAGGGAGAGAATCACTAAGTGAGAATATCTGTACTGTTTTCACCTGCAAAATCTTACTTTTTCCCCCTTGACATTTGTTTTAAATATGTATGTGTGTGTAATACAGCATCTCTGATCATTTTTTGAGATATAAATTGATTAGCTTTCCACATTTCTTCCAAAAAAAGGCTGCTGTCTTAGAACAAGGTAAAAACCTCAGTTACCTGAAGATGTATGTTTTTGGGTGAAAAGTTTAAACGTGAGCTCAGGGAGCTGTAAGATCTGTTGTCCCTGCACTGGAAGTAACTACGTGAGCATATTTGCACCCAGCATAAATGCTTCCAGGCACATCTTAATCTTGCTCATACACTACGGAAAAATTGAGTAAATCTGGTAAAACTCAGATTACTTTCGTTGTTGGAGAGGGAAAACAAGCAAAACCAGGGCAGTCAGGTCTCAGTGTACAAGCTGAAGTGTACTTT
Organism: Scytalopus superciliaris; assembly: GCA_013400415.1. Classification (NCBI taxonomy): domain Eukaryota; kingdom Metazoa; phylum Chordata; class Aves; order Passeriformes; family Rhinocryptidae; genus Scytalopus; species Scytalopus superciliaris. The sequence goes on along the minus strand of VXBX01008444.1, from coordinate 50,568 downwards.
CTGAACTACTCGGATCTGTTCATCTAGTCAGAAACGAAAACAGGGATATTCTCTTGCCAGCTGGGCTGGACGTTGCTAGTTCTGAACTGAAGGCTGCAGGGCAATGAACACCATTTGCTGTCTCAGCTTCTAGAAAGTGTTTATTCCTGTGGCTGGGACAGTGTGTCTCTGTGCATATGAGGATTTCCTGAGCTAACCTGCTTAAATATTAGACTACTGAGCTGTTTTTCATTGTGAGGTGATTCTGCCTGTGTTGCACAAGGGCCTGGTGTTCTGGCTGCTTGATTAGGTAACCAAAACATAGATTCATCCCCTGGGTTTATGCCTTTTAACTGTGATATCTCAGACCAATCAGTCCTGTTTGTTCCTGCCTTGCTAAACTGAGGTATCAAAATGCATTCTGTAAATGTCTGGCATTCATCATCTTACTATATTTATAATTGCAAACTATTTATATAATTGCAAACTATTTATGTCTTCAGTGCTGACTCATAAAGCAAGGTATTTCACCAAAGCTGAAAGGGAAATGACCCTGCATCTTTTTCAGCTTGTCATTTCACTTTTTTGTCCCCTCTTTGGGGATCTCTGTCCTACTTTGTCACACATATTAGTCTTGGCTGATTGATATGAAGAGAGAAAGAGCCTTGAGCAAAACCAGCTTCATAAACAATTATAGAGAATTATTTTGCTTCATGTGTAAGAAAAATATCTCAAGCAGAAAGAAAGAACATTAGCTGACCCATTTCCAGACTAAATTAGGAACAGGTTAACAAAGAAACTAAAACGTGTGTTTGTTGGTTTATTTTTCTGCCCTGAAATGGTGTGAAATGAGAGAATAAAACAGTGGGGGCTTCAAAAAAGTCATGCAAGTGGCCCCACTGTAATGAATATTTTCTGCTAAGATGTGTTTACTGCTTATGACCTGAATATTACTATGAAAATATGCACTGTAGATTGGAGTTATTTATGAAATTGTTGTAAATTAAGCATAGGGAAAAGTCTGTATTTGGTGTCAGTCACAGAAGTCCAGACAATGTAATAGGTGAAATCACCTCTGGTGATCTGGTGCGTAGGATTTGCTGAAGTAATAAATTATACGCTTTTTGCTGCATGAAAAGCTAAATTCAATACAAGGACCATTAGAACTTGACAGGTTGATTGGGTGTTGAAAGCTGGGTGAAGAAAATTTACAGCCTAATGACAACCTTGAAGAGGAGGAGTTAACCTCCTCTGCTTCTGGATTCTTGAAGGACATATGGCCACAAAGAGTTCCTTATTCAAGTAATTTTAACTTCAAAATATAATTCAATAAGTGATTTGGTTTTATTCATAGTGTCCGTGTAATTACATTTATTTGCTTAAAGAAGTCAAGTTTTTGCTGATTTTGTAATTGAAATTTCCATCCAAATTAGTTTAAATAATGAATAGAAAGGAATCCCCTTAGAAACCAGAAACATTATCTGCCTTTTTCTAATAGAATACAGTCTAACAATTAAGTTACCTAATATACATTCTTCTACTTACCAAAGAAAAAGTACCAGATTTAGTAAAAACGCCTTACTTACTTGCAAAACGGCATGCCTTAATAATTGCTAAAAGTGAGAATCAATCTTCAAAAAAATAACTAAGTATAACCAATGTGAGATAAGAATAAAGCTACATTTTGAATCAGGATGTGTTCTTTGCTGAACTAAATCATGTTAAAATTAGCTTTTTCAGCCTTACCCATATGTTACCTTTCTCTTTGAGCTCTGTAGGCTTTGTGTGCATTTGATGATAGCTGCATTTGTGAGTTTGTTTT
>VXBX01008444.1:27982-48695 GCA_013400415.1 Scytalopus superciliaris | reverse complement strand
GAGTAATGAACAATTAATAGATGACCTCAAATGATGTGGAGATCTCAACTGTACATCTTTCTCTCTCTCTCTCTTTTCTATTTAGTGAAAGCACATTAAAGCAAATGTGTTCAGTGACTGTGTTAGGCACTCAAACACTTGGTGCTTGGCTCCACAATGAAATCCAAAATCTTCTGTTCAAAAATATATACAGTTCATGTAGAGAATAAAACTCTCCAGGATGCAATCCAGTGCAACCATTAGACTTATTTATGAGGTCAGCTTAAATGTCCAGCTGCCTCAAACTAGGTATGTGGAAATAATGGAGAGAAGAACAAATCTCTGCCTGAGGTGCCCTGGTGTCTACATGGGATCCACCTCCCTAAGACATCTCCTAGAGCTCCATCTTGGAGACAACAGTGAAATGGTGGGGGCATTTGTGCACAAAATGGTAGCACGGACAGCCTTTTCTCACCCAGAATATGCAGACCACCAATATCTCCCACTTTGAGACCATAACAAAGCCAAACTAGAGGCAGCATTCTACCTTAGACCTTGTCCTTTTATGTAAACAGTCATTAAGAGACTTACTAGGTGAGAAGGGAAGGAGGTGCAGCGACCAAGGTCTTGCAGCCTTATGCTGGGGTCACTCAGTGATGGACCCTGCTCATCTCTCTGTGGTTACATTAAACATCAGGATAAAACAACAGTGCTGAGAGGACTTAGATGTGGCAAAGGGGAAGGGGAGATGCTTAAGAATGTGATTTTGGTTTGGTGAACTTAAGTCTCATTTCTGTGACTCTCAACTCTTTGTTAAATCTAGTCCTTGGTCACTCCTCTGAGAGTTTAGAAGTAAAAGAAGCAGCACTGCTTTGTTTCTCAGCATATGAATACTAATTGTTTCCCTTTGGATTTATGCCATGTCATCTAAGAAAATACGCAGTGAATAAACAAAGCTGTAAGTCATGTGCAATCATCCCCAACCCACGGGAGTTATTAACAGCACCCACTCATGGACTTTATAAGAGGGAGATTCAGCTTTCCTTTAAATTCTTGCTTGAAAAAGTGGCCATAAAAAAATCCCAAGCTCAGATAGACTCTATTCTGCAAGAATTCTTATTGAAAACTTCCAGTATTTACCACAGTGTGATTCTCTCTAAATTGTCCTCCTTTGGAGTGCTCACTGAGCATTTAAAACTGATAAGCTGATAATATTGCCTCCAGATATTTTCTGTGCCCTTGCAATATAGGTGCCTTTATTACTGTAACACAGAAATTTGATTGAAACATTTATTTTTTACCATGTCTAAAGTAAATGAATTCTCATCATTGCCTTAAAAAAAAAAAAAGAAGTCTAAGCTATAAAGCAGGAATTTGTTCACAAGGTGCTGGTCTTTCCCTTATCAACTTGCCAGGGAGGTGATTTTTTGTTACAGTCTTGATTTTTCAAGTGCAGTTCACACTCACCACAGGGCATGAAGTGCTGAGTAGAGTGAAATAATGGGTGTAGCTTCTTTAAATGTTCCAGGGGAAAGGGCAGGGGAACAGCTAGTCTGCATTCTTTTCAAAACATAATGTTAAAAATGGTTCTGCACAGACTGAATTTAGTTCCTCATCTCTGATTCTTGGAAGTTTATCACATACTGGACCATATTGACTATGACCAATGATCTATGTATTTAATACACTCTGTATTTAAAAATACCTGAAACTTCATGTATCCTCAACCAGTTACTTGAAGTAGGCAACATTTGTACACGGAATGCCCATTTTCCCTTTAAAGAGTAGTGTCTCTAGGTTTGTCCCTAAATCCAGAAAAGTGATCCATAAAAGCTTCTCATCTGCTTGGCTTCAGCAGACAGACTCAGAATTTTGACATTACTCTCAGATAAAAAGGTGTATATCAATCTGCATCTGCAGTTTCACACAGATGTCCAACGTATGCCACATTTCAGCACCAGCTTCTTGTAAGAGAAATGCATCCTCAGAGTGTGTTTCACAGGCTTTCAGTGATCTTCAGCACAGGCACCGGAGGATAAAGCACTGGCTAACAACTCTGATCAAGCTTTCATTGTAAACTTCACTCCTTTCTCTACAAAAACTGTAAGACAGATGCTGTATTTGTATCTTGCTAAGTAAATAAAAGACATAGCTGGTGAGATGTAGGATTTTTCATTCAGATCAGCTGGCAGATACTATCCACAGGGCTTTACTGGTGATGTGAGTAAGTTGCCTGGGTAGCAGAATATTGTCCTCAGGCTACCAGGCTGAGAGCAAGTACAACACCTCAGGCCTGTTTCTAATAGATACAGAGAGATTAGAGAGCATTAGCTTACTTTGGGCTGCTCTACTTTTGCTTCCTTACTTGAGAGAAATTTATGGGTCTTTTAAGGGAGGAATAATTGCTATTTGCAGGGAACAGGGTTCACTTTTTGAAGTGAGCTTAAATTTTTGGATGACTTTGAACATTTTTTTAGACAGACTACTGTTTAACTAGATGAAGTGATATAGGCAACTGGCTCTCACTGCACTGTGGTGCCTTTGTTTGAAGTGAGGTGCCACTTGGGGTTTTGTGAAGGGATCTACAATAGAACTAAGATGGCTTGAGAGACACTGAATTTTCTCAGAGGGATGGAAATTGCAACCTGTTTTTCTTTTCTCACCTTTTCACCATTTAAATGTCAAGTCTGATTTTCCTTGGTTTAGACAGAGACTGTCAGGAACACTGACAAATGAGAAAAGTATAAATTAAAGGTTGTAGCCATCTGTAACCGTAACAATAAATATCATTGTCTGTACAGTTAATACTTCATCCCTGTCTTCTGCCTGAGGAGACTGAAAAAGCATTCATGCCCATGCACAATTCCTCATTATTCTGCATGTACAGAAAAATTTCACAGGAGGAAAATTGATCCAATCTCAGATCTTTTAGTTCAAAGCAGTTTAAAATCTTAGCATAGCTGTTTAGGAAGGAAATTTGAGTGGAGCTCTAGTAGAAAGGTGATGTTCACATCTTGCAGAATGGCAGATTTAACCCTGTAACAGGTAATTTCTGCAGAGGTGCACCTTCATCCACTGTTTCAGTTTAAATCTCCCGTCAAAGCCACATATTACAAATAGCATTGGATAGAGCAGTAGGGAATGAGCTGGAATCACAAATCTGTGCCAAGGAGAGAGAGACAGAAAACTTTAAACAGAGCATCTTATGCCAAATTCTGTTTCAACAAAACGTCTCTGAGACAGGGGCAGCTCTGATCTGACTGAGCTGGGAGGTGGAATGAGGGATTGTGCCCACACCATTTGATGTGTAACATAGATGGGTAGATTGTTTCCCTCTCCCTCTAAGTGAACTTATTACTGTGTCTGAAGGACACGTGGCAGGGGAAAGGCTGTCCTAGGCAGAGTCTTCTTGGCTGAGTAGCCATGGTTTGGGATGCCTCTCAAGTTTTTTCTCCCCTTTCTTTTACTGCACCATAAGGAGAAGGACAAAATCAGAAAAAAAAACTGTCTGGCTGCCATGTGGCTGCGTGCTAAAACACCATGTCCATCAAAAATCCTAATAAAGCACTTAGCTGCCTGCTCTTGCCTTTTACATCTCTGTCCTTTGCTTGGGTATGAGTACATTGGCAGCCTTAGAGAAGTACTTTTAGTACTTCGGCTTCCCCTGTGTTCGCTGGGGTCGAGCAAAGTTCATTAGGGCTGGTGGAAAACCACACACTTTCTCATGGTTTTCCACTTTGTCCAGTTATGTGCATCTCTCGTGCCCTTGTTTTGCAAGACTAAGTCAGGAAAGCAATGGAATCAATGCATAAAGAGCTCAAAAGCTTATAAATCATGTATTACTGAATATTGGCACAGAAAGCAAAGTGCTGCTATCAAAAGAAGGTGACAAGGCTTTTAAAGTGTTTTTGTTAGGTGTCAAAATTAATGCTGTGTGCTCATCTTACTGTATTATCTTCAAACTGATGGCGTGTCTGCTGTGGTCCCTATCAGAAAACCAGTGAGATTTCAGCGAGTTTTCCTGGGAGCAGTGAGACTAAGCAATCCTAGTTCCCTATGAATTGGCCTTTGCCTCCAGCCTTTTATCTCCCTCCTTATGCCTTCCTCCAATTCGAGCAATGTCAGCTTAGCACCATGTGCTGTTGATGCAGCAGCTGTGGATGCCAGCCCTGAAAAACAGGGCCAGGGCTAATGTGAAGCTGCCCATGGATGGTTACACGTGTTTGACTGCCAGTTGGTTGTCAGCAGGTGCATATGAGAAGAGCAGCTACATCCTGGTTGCTTTGCTCTCGTGAGGGAAAATGATTTGGCTTGCTGTTCACCTAGCCAGCTTTAAGTTTTCACAAAATGTGTACAAGGCAGTTATATTTCAAATGCCTAGTCTCATGTCAGTTTTGGTAGAAATTAGTCAGTGCCCTCAAAATTATTGGGCAAGAAGAGGGAAAGAGACAAATGAGAAATTGGAGAGAAAATCAGAGTCTCAAAAGTCTTTCTTCCTTGGGAATTCAGGCTGGAAGCAGTGAATGCCAGTATTGCACATTTGGCTGCTGCTTCTTCAACCTGGAATGCTGGTATTTTCAGGATACTCTTTCTCAATCAGGATGGCTGAGCATTTTTTTATGGTAATGCAAATTCTCATATAACTGTAGCTGAGGCTTCAAAAAATAGTTGTTAGACTGTAAGATTAATTAAAGTGTTGCCAGAACAGCCTCTCATGTTTTGGTTCTCTTGCTGGTTTGGCCTCTTGTCCATCAAAGCCCAGAATAAACAGCTAATTCTAACTGAGGCTACCAAAAGTTATGGAATGGCACCAGTCATCCTAAGCATGCAGAAAAGGAGCAGCTGGTGACTGTTCTTAGACACAATCTTCCCCCAAATATTAGGGGGTGCCTTGCAATGTAGCATTATTATTTATACCTCAGTAATACCAAGAAGTCCTTGCTGAAAGGGGAGCCTGAAGGTACTATTTTTTTGTATCTACAACTCTGTAGGATAGTCTTATCCTCAGCTTCCCTCTATCCCCTTTCCACCAAAAATATCACAGCTAATTAGGCAAAGGCTGGAAAAGGAAAGACTGGTGCCACAAAATGAGGGGACTTGTGCCAGGCTGCAGAGCAGATTGGTGTTTGTGCTGAGAACAGAGCTCAGTCTCCTGCCTCCCAATGGGGATCTCTCATCCCAAATAAAATGTTACATTTCTAATAAGGCGTTACAAACCTCAATGTTTTAAGGAAACATTATAAATACTTGATAAACACAGAAAACTCTTCAAAACACTTGAAATACTCTGTCTTTGGATACAGCTGAGCAGTATTCATTCGCTCTTATGCAAGGTTGTTAAAATCTTTATTGAAACAAGGGGGGAAAGGGTGGGAATAGTAATTTCACCAAGTCACAGAGTATTCTGAGTTGGAAGGGACCCACAAGGATCATTGAGCCCACCTCTTAACTGAATGGCACATACAGGGATTGAACCCACAACCTTGGCATTACTTGATTTCAAGGATTCTGCTTCATCACATACTTTTCAGACACTCAAGAATTGTCATTCAGCTGTGACCTCTCATGAGAATTGCGTTCCTATTAGGTATATTTGTGTTTACATTGTCATTAGCATAAATGTGTGAACACTCCATGAATTTATCATGCACAGACTTGTCATTCCTTGTCAAAATGATACAGCTTTCCCCCCCACCACATTCTGTTCTTTAATATACTTTTTCCTTTTGTGGATTGTTTCTCTCTTTGTTACTGACTTGGGTCAGTCACAAATGGTCTTTATTTCCCTATTTTTCTGAACTAAATAGCTAAATTCGTGATCCTGTGGATATGAAAGGGATTATGGGTCATACAAACAAAAATATGTTAACTTCTTGTGGGGGTTGTAATCCATTAGAAAGACTCTTATTCCATGTGGCTTAACTTTGTCCTTTCTTCCTATTTTAACAGAAAATCATCAATTAATTGAAGTGTAAATTTGGACCCAGGTCATCAGACTGTTAGACCTGTGTGCTGCAACGCATTCTGTAATTCCAGGTGCACTTCACATCCACTTTACATCATCACCTCTTTGTATTGCTGTGCTGTGACAATAACAGATTGATTAACTGGGATTGCAAGGCAATCTGTTGAGGATTAGTGTAATAGAAGTGAAGGTAAGTTACATGCTCTAAATTCTCCTCCCTGTTGGGTACAATTGGCTCTCTTTAAGTAAGAACAGGCTGGTCCTGTCTTTCCAGATGGTTTGACCTGCCTGGTGTGATTGCTGAGGGGTCTCACTGAGGTCTGTGTCCGTGAGATCACCACCTGTGTGGGCTTTCCCCATAAATTCTCCTTGGGTGAATCCTTGTGTGCCTGAGTTCCTTCCATGTCATGCCTGCTTCTTATGGTGAGACAGAGAAAGGCACTGGGAACACTGCTGTGGCTGACACTGCAAAAGCATGGGGAAGCAGTAAGTTCTGTCCTGGGTAAGAAATGGAAAAGTGGTCCTGCAAGTAAGCAGAAAGTAATGGTGATAGTGCCCTGTTTGCTGTCTGAATTTTTAGTAAATTGGAATGTATTCAGGGGTTTACTTATCCATCTTTCCTAGGAATCACAAGCATTATTAATCAGACTGGACCTCGCACAAAAGACAGTTTTCCAGTATTCTTAATGAAGGCACAGAGGATGAGACGTTTCTTAGGATGATGCTAAAGCCCACATTTTGTATTATTTGGGAGGTTTCTCACATCAAATCTGCAGTTTTCAAATTCTTGTTTTCCCCACCAACAATAGGCATTGCTTGTGTGAAAAGTCCTTATTTGAAAAGGTAAGTGAGAATGAATTTAAGAAAGATCTACAGCTATATTACATGGAACACTAACTGCACTATCTTGGTGAGTCCCTCCCCTTTGCATGCATGAACATGACAGGCTGTGACTACATTTCCCACTCGTGGAAATAGAAACCCTTCCCTGGTTCCAGCCTTTTCATTCAGTCCAGAAGAGAGGAACTGAGTTTACTTGTTAAGCCCAGCTGCTGAACATGGGGAGGGAGACATACAGTGCCCATCAAGGTCTCTGAGGAGGTGCCCAGAAAATCAGGGATGCCTCTGTTGCTGCTGATGCCTCAGTAGCCGCTGGTTTGATCTGGTGTCACTCAGAAGTCTGCCATGTTCGTCAGTACTGACCTGTGTTTGATTAAATGACTTTGGGGTAAACAAGAGTGTCAGACTGGCATTGTTGTTTCTGGTTTACTGGTCTATTTTTCCCATCTATCTTTATTTTCTGGTAATGTTCCATTTCTACAGTATGAATATAGGCATGATTAGTAAGTATAAACTGCCTGCTTCCAAACACTATGAATTGTGTCATTTAAAAATGTATCTGTACAAACACTGTCTTACACTGTTTGCAGCTAAATTCTCTGTTGCCTGAGCCATTAGTGGCAGTGAAAATCACTGTCTTCAAGAAGCAAAGGTTCCTCTTCACTTTACATGAGGAATGAAAAAAGCTGATCTGTACCACATAGAAGTATTCACAGCAGGGAGAATGTTCAAAACTTCTAAGCAAGGAAGGGGGTGTATTTTTAAAGTTATACTGTCAACCAGGGGATTTGGCTTCTTAAAAATCCACAAAGAGCTTATGTAGGTGTCTCTATACATAGGGTACTTTCAAACACATCAAGCATCAAATATAACGCCAAGTATTGAGGCACACGAAGTCAAACAGTTTGGGTCTGGGTCCTATTTCTGTTCCTTGGTATGTGACCCTTTTTGAGTCTCTGTGTGTTGCAACATTCTAACTTCTACTATTCATCTAAGATATTAAAATAAGTATGTATCTTAAATGGTTTTTCTCCAGCTCTAGGTTTTGATCAGATCGTCTATTAATGAAGTTCCTATGTGCCTTATGTCATTGTGTGCATTTTCACTGCATGTTGATGACTTTTGCAATACTTGAATAAAAGACATTGTTAAATGTAAAATATAAATATAATACATAAAGATAAAATGTCTCCTTCAAGAAGTGTCTTGATGATAAACATGGCATTCTGTGAATCTTCCTAAAAGGCGAAAGTCATAATCCTGTATCTATTTGTTTAGCACAGGTAAAGAGGATTTCTGGAGTGTCAGGGGATATCAGGTGTTCACAATGTCTACTCATTTAATACCAGTGAGTGTATCTTTAATACATTAACACTTTCTAAAACAAGTCATTGGGAATTATCCCACATCATCAAAACACTGCCATTTATAATACGTCAATTATCAGTGCCCTTTTCCATTGCAGTTTCTAATTATCTGAATTTGACACTGATTAAGTATATTCATGACTTAGAAACTGAAATGAGGTGGTATGTTAGAGGAAGATAACACAACTTACTTTGGTGAAACTACAGTGCCCTTTTCTAAATATGCCCTTTAAACAAAAAGTTAATTCTGGAAAGAAATAGAGAATTATGTTCATTATCATTTTTCTTGGTTCAGTAATAAGTTGCCAAAGTCTGGTTTTTGCTTTGAGTATCTGCTGGCCTGCTGGCTGAGGCTGGGGAATATTTGAATACTGATCTTTTCTTTTTTATCTTGTGAGTTTGTTCAGTGCTGTTGTTGTCTAAATGCCTGTAATATCACTGTTCTGGCAAAATTATACAATGTCTTGGTTCCACTTTTGTTTCCATTAGGAACTATTTTCTTAATTACATTTAGCATACATCTAGAGGAATAGAATGGATATAAGTTCTTTCTTTCTTTTTTTAATTTTTAGGTGGAGGATACAACTTATGTTGTTCACATATAGCTTGGCTTTTCTTTTTTTTTTTCTTTTTTTGATCTGAATAATGCCTGTAATTTTTGATATTTTATTTGTGGCTTTTGATTTCTCATTGAAGAGGCCTGAAATATTTGTTTCTGGAGTTCTAACAGCAGCTGACTGTTAGCTTCTGTCACCTTCATTCAGATTAATTCCTTCATCTTTTGCCCCTTGTGTTTCATATACTCAAGCCACAGAACATGAGATAGAAACAGAGAATTCAGTCTTATTTTTAGTCCTCTGTAAAGGTCAGGGTTTTTTTGTCTTTATTTTTATATTAAATGCACTGGGTTTCTTTTTTTTTTCTTTTTTTTTTGTTTTGTTTTGTTTTGTTTTGTTTTAAAGGGAGCCATGTCAACTACTGTCTTATTTACCATCTAGAAATTCTTGCAAATATGAAATCATCCCTGATAGTCCCACCAGTAGCATTGGTGTCAGGGTGCCTGTCACACGTGTCTGTATTTCAGCCTCTGTGTCCTGGGCAGCTGAATATTTTGGAGGCCTTGCAAGGCTGCAGCACTTGGAAGTGCTCCTGGGGGCTTGTGTATTGAAAATGAGCCCTCTCTTGGAAATTACGGGTCTGGAGCGGTCCCTGGCTCGCTGAAGCCAGGGGATTTAGGATAATCTTTGTCCGGCTGCAGGTTGCTGAGCTGTGGCTCTTTTCAAACAGCTTTGTGCCATTCTGTGCATTTCCCTGGAGTATCCTGGGATTCCACAGCCCAAGAAGCTCATTTCTGCCTGCCCAGGCTTCAAGAAGTGCAGTAGAGTGTTCTGATCCTTTCTGCATCACTTGCTGAGCCCAGGGCCCTGCCAAGCAGGACATATCTGTGATGTCTGTGGAAAGCTGGGGCAGCTGCTCAGGATCCCTAACCTGTGTCTGCTCTACACCACATGGTGTGACAAAGTTTAATGTGCCCAAAGTAACCATTGCTCTTGGGTGTTTGGAAATATCCCAGCAACATGGGATATTCAGATTAATCTGAAAATAATACACACGCTTTTCTTTATAGACTAAGAACAAATTACATTTTAGTGCTGGGCTTCGAGACTTCAAACCTAATTTGCCTTCTCAAGGACTATCAGCAAGCTGAAAAACCACTGTGTATGAATGACTTTCACATACAAATGACAAGCTAACACTTTTATTATTGAAACCACATTATGAAAATGCTCGTTTTATGCTGATTTATTCAATATCCTAGATTAGATTTCTGGACATTAGGAAGACAGCTCTCATCAGACATTGTGAATAAACTGATTAAGTTTAAAGTAGCTGTTTTTTTCTTGTCAAAAAGCAATTGCAATTTCTTTTTAACTTACATAAAACAGGCAAATAAATATATATAGTAGCTCTTGCTACTTCTTACTCACTTGACATGGTAAATGTGTAAGGTGATTTATCGTTTTCAAAACAATATGTTGTGACAGCAGAAGAGATGGGATTTTTGGGATACAACTTAATAGGTCCACCATGAAAAGATGTGAATAGTATTGTAATGGTAGTTTCTTAAGAATGTGACAAAAAAGCACACAAAATGCAATCTGAGCAAAACCATCTAGAAAGAGTAATTCCTCAAGAGTATCAGCAGAATCTTTTGGTTTGCATATCTCCTTTAAATACAGCCCTTGAAACTTAACAGGTGTCAGCAGAATCCTGGCTCTCAAGGGAGGGGAAAAGGAAGAGAAAGGTGATTTCTAAGACAGAAGGAGATTGTTGCTTTTAGAACAAGGTCAGAGGAAAGGAGGATTTGGTACTGAAAGAGGGTGAACATCCATTTTCAAGGGTGTACCAACACATCTGTTGTCAGTCATAGCTGTATGTCAGTACTATGAGCTGGGAATGCAACATATGGAGACATGGTTTTGACAGCTTTCTGCTAATTAGTCATTGGCCTGTAATTTCAGTCTGTGAAATTAAGCATTCTTACAGGTTAAAAGGCTATTATTGAGAAGCAAATGTGGTTCTTGTGTATGCTTATGAAGAAAAGGTAAGGAAGTTGTAGGTCGTTTGGTTTAGCAGAGTCTTGGAGTGGTTGAGATCACTGCCTGGTTAAAAAGTGGATTAAAGAAAAATCAGCTTCACTAACTGATAGAGAGGTGACCAACTGCAGGGATTAATACCAAATAATTAGGAGTGATACTTAGCTCTTTGAAGGATCTTGCAGCGACAGGCAGCAAATCCCTTTAACTGGTGTCATTATTGACATTTTACAGATGGAAAAGGTCAGACACAGAACTGTGGAATAATCTGATGGAGGAGTTCCAGAGACAGGAACTGAACACAGTGCCTGATTTCTTAAGACAAGGGTTAAGTCACTGAGATGCCAACAACAGCAGAAATTAGTTGTAGCATTGTTTAAAGAACCACGTGAAAGATGGAGAATAGCAGAAGACATTTCCCTTGGACTTTAGTGAAGCCAGGATTTCATATGGGCTTTGAGTGTGTCAGAAGAAGTAGCCTGTTCTACTGTACAAACCATACATGTAAAAATGACTGAAAGGCAACACTTCAGTTATGCTGCTCCAGGCAGTTCTAATCCCAAAGACCTGTTATTTGAAAATAATGTTGATACACAGGCCAAACAGATAATGGTGACTGCAGGACTGACAAGCTCAAGACAAAGAAGTAAGGCACAAATGAGAAAATAAATATGGAATTTGAGAAGTTTTGGTATTTTAAACAAATATGAAGATTTCAAATGAAAGAGAAATTACGATACATTTTCAGATAGAAATTTGGTATTATAATACATTACAGGTTTTGACAACCTGAGTTTTGACTAGTTTACAAGACAGTTTTTGTCTATGCTTTTATTTTACACGTTTTCAATCGCTATATAATCTAGCAAAATACAAATGCTCCATGTCAAAGAGTGAGAAAAGATATTTGAGCTTTAAACTTATGTCTTTTACACTCAGCTCTTAAAGAGCACAGTGAAGTACATTTCAGTATAAACATTGATCAAGATCTACTTTACAAAGGCGTTTGTGTCAGACCGTGTTGCCTCAAAAATGATGAAATACTCCAGAAGCAAAATCACAGAAGACAAGCTACTAAACAAGGCAGCTGGACCAAACTTTCAGTAAAGGACAGAAATCAGAGTATAAGACGTGTTTAGCATGCTCTGCTTTGCCCTGTTCATATAGTTTGAGGCCAGAGTGATGGAACACCAAGTCTTTTAGTCTGACCTATTGGATATCCCTGGCCACTGAAGTTTACTTATGATAAGTCCAACTATTTTGTTGGGATATTGGGTATTTTCCACAGAGTCATCTTATTTTGTTACACAGCTTCTCTCCACAATTTGTGCTAACGATTACCCACTCCTATCGATACGATTTCTGATTTGAATTTGTCCAACTTCACATTCCAGAAACTGACTTTGTTGTTCTTTTCCACTACAAGTTTAAAGGGCCTTTTAGCTCCTGGTATTTTCCCCTGTGAAGCTACGTGCATGCTGTTATCAAGATGCATCTCCTTTTGTAGTATTGCAAGTGCTCAGACATCTATATATCCAACCTCAAATCAGCTTTGTGGCTCATCACTCCATTCTCCTGTGTTTGAGCCGTGCCCTCGGTGTAGCCAGCATCCCACGGGGCAGCCTGGATGAGATAAACTCCCTTCTCGCACTTGGCGAAGATGCTGGGCAGCGCTCCCTCCGTGCGTCCGGCGTGCGCTTTATTCGCACCGCTTAAAGCGCTCGCCTTTTTTTCAACCCAAGCCGAACCGAATGATTTGCCAAGTCCCACTTGGCACGTAAGGGGCGACAACTAAAGCGTTTTCACTCCCGAGCGGGCTGGCAGCGGCTGGTGGGCGCCGGCGAGGGGGTAAACGGGGACGCCTGTGTGGCTGGGGCCGAGCTGGGCGGNTACCCCCGCACCCCTTGCCCCGGCACCCCTTACCCCGGCATCCTTCCCGCATCCGAGCTGGCGGCTCCGCGCCCCGAAGTTCCTTCCCGGGTCCCTGCGGGGTTGCGGTGAGCGGGGTGAAGCTTTTCGGTGACCCTCGGGTTTGAAAGGGGGACTTGAGACCGACGGAGGAGGGTGCGATTCCTCCTGGCTGTGGGACTGAGGCGAGGGCTTGGGGAGGGGAGGGAGGTCCCCGAAGGTGCGAAGTTGGGGGTGGTTTTATTTCACCGTGCTCCTTTAATTACCTGTGTTTTGAATTAAAGAGAAGCCCCCTGACCCGCTTGTTTTGTGTCGTCGTGGAGACTGGCGAAGTGTATTCGCTGGGAGGTGGGTTGCTCTGGGAGGCAGAATAAGGGGCTACGATTGCACGGAGAGCCAGTCCCTGCCGCTGGGTGGGCGTCGAGCTGTCCGTGCCCCCTTTCCGAGGCTGAGACACCATCTCAGCAGCCGTGCGAGGTACCAGGGCAAGCTTTGAAGTCTGAGAGTGAAGTCAAGTGTTTGCTATTCCGAAAACGAGGCGCGGTGCCTTCTGTACTGCCATAAAAATTGAAGATGAGGAGTAACTTGCACTCTGAATAGTCAGCACACAAGTATAGTTCACTTGGAACGAATGCTCGTGGGCTGCTCAGAGCACAGCGATGCTGTGCCAGAAAAGTAAATAGCATGCAGTGTGAGGATTTTAAGGCATTGCACAACTGTGTGTTAAAATACACTTGAGGCTGGTGAATTTTCCCTCAGCTTGGAGATCACTACAGCTGGAGCTACGCGGGTTGCAGGCACGGGCTCAGAGGGTGGGGAGGGCTGTTGTGGCAGCTGGGGATGCTGTGACATGTGGTAGCCAAACCTCTCTGGTGAAGAATTTGCATCCTCTGACTTCTGTAGTTGTATGAGTTATGTTTGCTCCTATTTGATAACCGAACAGATATTTATAGGAAAACTGTTTCATGACTTTTTTCTGCACAGTGTTATTTTCTGCCTTCCTCAGGGTACATTCAGTACACAAAGTCAGCAGGACTGGACGGGCCACTGCTTTGAGCTGATGAAACAGTTTTCAGGGTGTGAGATGACGTGTTTTGGGAACAATCTCATAAACTGAAACTTTTGCTACACTGTGTCCTAAGAAGTTTCCTTTTAAAAAAACAAAACATAAACACCAAAACCAACAAAACAGACCAACCCCTTGCAACAGTGTAACAAATTCCTAGCTTTTTCCTCAGAACATTTAGATTAAAACCTCGCTGTGTGAGGGTATAGACTAAGACTTCATCACCAAATCTGATGTTTTGTCATTAGTGCTTTTGCTACTAACTCTGTAATAGAGAAATGAAAATGTCCATATTTGCATGTTTGCAAGCAAGTTTGTCTTCCCACCACCTTGCTTCCTTTTTCCTTAGTACCCTTTTTTTCCCTCTTGATGCTTCTTGTGGTTTTTCATATGATCTGAATGCAGTTTTGACACTTTGAAATGCTGAGAAACCAACAGACTCCCAAAACAGTCAGCAAGTGAAATGAAGCTTACAAAACATATTACAGCTACTTTATGTAGTAGAAGTGCGGTTATTATAGCAACTCTGTCATGCTCTTCTCATTTTGTATCTCAGGAAGCCACCCCATGGCTCTCCAGATAAAACTGATCCTGCTGACTTAATCTCTTTCTTGTGGTGTAATGGGTGTGGATCTCCTGAAATGGCATGACTTTTTCCATGAAAATTTTTGTAGGATGTTGGGACACATCAGTTGAGAGCTTCTGGTAAATCTCCATCTGTGGTTCATTAATTTGAATTTGTTAATTGGACTTAAACTTTCAGCAAAGATAAGATAACTTACTTTAATTCAAGTTTTTGGCAGTTGTTCAAGCCTCTGAATTTGAGCTGTACTAAAGTTACCTTGTCTTTATTGTTTGGGGGGGTTTTTATTGTCAAGTTAATTACCCTGGACAATGTAACCTGACTTTTGTATGTATCTTTATCCGGAAGTGTCACTTACAGTGTTTGTATCTGTCTGCACTGCTTTTTCTAGTCATGTTCTGCAGAGCGTCACAATTTTGGCATCAGCAGGACTTTCAGCATGTGGTGACTAAGGGAAGTTGTGTGGGATTCATTTCCCCATTTTTAAGATTACTTAGCTTAGTTTGTTTTCTGCAGAAACATCTATAGTTTTGTAGAAATAAGGAAAGTTCACTGTCCTTCCTTCTTTTCCAACAGCTCTAGGGCGAATTGAGTTGGTTTCTGTCACTGCTCTTTCTCGTTTCCTTTAATTTGATGATTTCTTGACATTTAACAACATTTGAAATTAGCGTTATATAGATTTTCTTGTAAATATAATTAGCATCAGAACATTATGGTGACTTTAGCAGCCTCAGTTAGATCTGATCCAGATCTCACTGAAACTAATGTGTGTCTTTTAATTAGCTTCAGTGCAACTTGGATCAGAGCTGAAAATGTGGTGGTTGAAGAGGTGAATGCGACGTTTCTCTTCTTAACAGTATACTGTTTTCCATCTTTTTTTTCAATTTCAGGGTAATGGGGTCTGTCCTTTTGGAGTGTTCCCTAGATTCTGGAAACAATGAAAAAAGGAGGGGGAGCTACTGCCTCTATTGGTTCTAACGTAAATTTGGAGTTTTGGTAATGCTTTCAAATTGTCCGTCTTGCCTAGCAGCAGTTTGCTTTCACTGCAAATGGAAGTCAGGCATGTTTACCATCTTCCCTCTGTTGCTAGCATTGTTTACTCAGTCTAATTGCTGTAAGAATGCAAAGCAATTATGTTGTATATTCTTAGCAGAAGCTCTCAGTAGACATTCTGAAAACACCCTCAATATTGCTAGCCTGCACATATTCTCCGGGTTTTAGTTTTCTCATCACCCCAAATAATGTACTTAATGGAGCTGTCTGGTGGTGTGAAAATCCCGATCTTTCTGCTTGTCAGAATGCTTTTGAGTCTAATTAGCACTGGCTTAGAGTTTTCCCTGAGAAACCCTTTTTCTTTTACAAGTTCTGTGAAACAATTTATTTTGCAATGTTGACTTTAGTATATGAGTCTCTTCTGAAAAAGTGGTTCTGTAATAATGGGGTTGGGAATACTACATTTATATGTGAGTTAACATCTCTTAAGTGTGCTCTATTTCCAAAGAAAACTTTTGTGTGATTTCCCCTTTTGCAGAGCAGATGGAGAATCAGACTCTGACTGGGTCTTTCCTTTAGTTATGCAACAAGGTTATTGGTAATAAAGGATCTAGAAGCTTAATTAAACTCTCAGTGACACTTCTGCAGGCTCTTTTATTTTCACTGGGTTTGCTCAGTTGCAACTGATTAGTCATCAAGTTGAGATTTAGGAAGCAATGCAAATAAAATCTCCCACAAGAAGAAACACAACCCTGATCCTTTGACTGAGGCATTGTTGGCTAACAGGACTAGAAAGCAACTGAAAGCTTACTTTGTGATGAAACATGAATAATTAATTTGAAATATATGGTACTTCAAGAGTCAAGAGCATCAATGTGAAACTCCTTGTACACTGATCCTTGAGAATCACATGGAGGGCTTTGCCAGATGGATTCTGGCAAATACTGCAGTTGTGTAAGATGTTTTTGTTTCCCTCTGTCAGTTCTGTCCCTCTCCTGAAAGATTATTGAGGGAAAGTCCTGGACTGCAGAGCTGACTTCCCTGGTTACTGGGGCAGACCCTAAAGCAGTCAAACTGCAGAAAGCAGCCATGGCTGCTCCCAATAAAATACACAGCCTGTCATCTTTGAAAGAAATTAAATAAATGAGCAGTTTCATAATATTCTTTTTTTGGTTTTATGCAACTTAAACTGAGCCTCACACCTCCAAAGGCACTGATTCATTTCACGTGCAGTCTTACATTTCACATAGTCTTTACAGATTATGCATCTGTGTACTTCTCTGTAAGGCTTCCTTTATGCTTGCTTTTTAATTTGCTACCCTTAAAATGTCAGAAAGAAGATAATGAAAGTGGGGTTCTGCTGAAAAAAAAAAAAAAAGTAAAAATTATGGCACTTGTGAGTCATTATCAGACTCTATGAAATCTTTACCTTCATCTGCTGCTCTGGGGGTGATTCAGCTCAGTTTAACACTAACACATGGCAGTAACCATCTGTGTTTGCTGTAAATATTTTATTTTTTAATTACAAATGGCTTGCTTTAGAAGATCTGAAACTGTACAGTGGAGTGGTTATTGGCCTGCAGTGGGAAGGAGGTAAGCACCTGAGAAGGTAATTTTTGCCCCGACACTGTTGCTGGGTTGGAAAGGGAAGTGTAACAGAGAGAGCAAACCAGCCTTCCCTGCATTAGTCTGGACCCTGCTGATCCATTCTGGGGGGAGCTGGAAGTAAGAGAGTCAGCACAGACTGAAAAGGGACTCTGGACATTTAGTGAAGAAGGCGGGAAAGAAAAAAAGGCAAAGAAAACTCTAAGTTTATCTTCTTTGAGAAGAAAGAAGGAAAAGTGGCTGCTAAATGTCACTTATCCATTGTGATTCTCATGCAGTAAATATGACCATGTGTTATGGCATACTGGGCCTCCCACATCTTTTTTGCTGTGGGATGGCACCCGCATTGGGACTGTGGGCAGAGGCACCATCCATCCTCAGAATGGAAAAATCCAGAGCTCACCTAGCCACAGTGAGGGTTCCAATGTGGGCATCTCTCAGGATCCATCCCTCTGCTGGAGTCTAGCCAGCTGCAACCTTTTCCCATCAGACTGTCATTCTAGATAGTCTTTCCCATCTTAAGGACTCCTTTGCTACGACTTTTGCTGCTCTGGTGCTCTTTGTCCTCTAGAGGATCATCCCTAAACTCAGAGGTCTATATGCTATAACTGGCAGTGCAAAGGGAGTGGGACAAATGGGCAGGGTCAAGGGGTTAGACTCACTTCTTTCTAGAGCAATAGGTTGGGGAAGAATGAGAATGGGCATTTATGGGACTGAAAGATTTGGAGATATTTTGTTTCAGTTTGCATGACACGATGTATGTTTATTCTTAAACTAAAAAGCAGATGTGTTGAAGATGAGGTGCATGATGCAAAGTTTCGAAGTTATCTTACCTGCCCTTATGAGGACAGGGAGTGGGTACAAAGGTGTGTGTCTCCCATGCTCTTGGACTCTGGGTGTAGCCACTGAGGATGTTTTCTTTCCTTGCAGTTGACACTTTGGTAACTCACCTAATGGGACCAGACATATTTGGCTGGGAGAAAGTTTAGTTCTTTTGGTGACATGTAGGACAGAAGGAACCCAACTTGACACACAGCTGAGATTGCAGGGCTGACAGTTAAAGGCAAAATAATACTGCATGCAAATTTAAGCACGCTTGATGTGAAATTATGAAAGTTAATGAACTTGTAATCCCATCACACTGACTTTATATGATCTTTTAGGGCTAAACCTGTGTATTTATGAGGTAGAGATATTATTCTGATTCTTTTTTTTCCCTGTATGTGAGCCCAAATTAGTTTTTCTTTGGTGAACTTAGAATCCTTTCTGAACTGCTGAGTGATTTTAGTTTTCTAAAAATTGGGTTAGACTGGGTCAGTGATTGATCTCCACTACACTAGGGCACACTGGACATGGATTTGTGGGCATGTATATGGCTGGAGATGCCTATTAGGGTAGCAGAAAAGATATTAGAGAAATTAGTGGTAACTGATTCCCCCTCTTTTTGTTTGGTGTTTTTTTTTTTTTTTTTTCATTCTGATGGTATTAAAACTGTTTTTGAAAGATTCCAGCTGATAAGTGGTAGTCTTAATATCGAACATGATTTTGTTTTTCTTCTGCTCCAGTAGTTAATGCAGATAACAATTCATGCAAATACTATTTTTTAAAATATAATTGAATAAAATACACTTTGGTCATCTAAAAATACTTAGATTGTGCTTCTTTTATTTAGTTTTGTAAACCATGATTATCATACTTTATGATTTACAATAATATTTTCTTGCATAGTGTATTTTAGAACTGCCTTACCATCAAATGGATTCTGAACACATAAGGTTTGTTCTATGTATTTCTTCAATGTATTAAAAAATGTATTTCTATGAGGCCAGGGGCTTAAAATCTACTATTATTCAGGTTACAAAGTTAAGCCTTTATGACTATTGATTAGCACAGCTATCCCCCCACCCTATATTCTGTGCATTAAGATATACACATTAATTACATTACCAGATGCTGCTTTTTTATCCCCAGAGGCTCTGGCTCCATCAGTGTATGTGATGGACAAAGCGTACCTAATGAGCATCTACTTACTGTTTACCCTGGCTCTTTGTGCCTTCTGCTGTGTGTTTTTTGAACCCTGCTGTTAATACAGGTTTATTAACTTGAGGGCTTTTCTGTCATGGTTATTGCTATAGCAACAAACATGGATTAGTCTGTCTGCGACACCTGTAAAGAGAGGGCATGTACTGCATTCAGTGGCAAAGTGCAAAAAGTAAAGTCTGAAGTACTTTAATCTGGGGAAAGAAAGCAACTTGAAATGCCCAGGTCCTGAATTTTGCAACGACAAATCTATGTATGCAGTACCTCTTCCAGTACATGCCCTTGCATCTGTGAGCACTGAGCAGGTTTGTGGATCAGGTCTCAGAATGTTATTTTGTCTACCAGACTGTAATCCTTTCTGAGAAGTCTAGATTAAGGCAATTGCTTTGAAACTCAAGGGCACTGGTTGAGGCAAAAGCACTTCTTCAGGGCTGCACTGCCTTAAGCAGAGAAACTATTCTTCCTGTAATTTTTCACACACTTTTTAGCTCTTCTAGTTACATTTTTTTTTTTTTTACAACACAGTCCTTAATCCTAGTTTACCTGTAAAAGAGGATCCACTGTATCCTGAAGCAGACATAGGAAAAACTGTATAAACTTCTAAACTGTCTAGTATGCAAGGAGGAAATGAATTCCAAAAGTAGAATGGTTTGGGTTGGAAGGGACCTCAAAGATCATCTAGTTCCACAGGGACCTTGTACTTCTTCAGGTTGTTCAGAATCTTGCCTTGAATATTGCAGTGATGGGGCACCCACAACTTCTCTAAACAACCTGTATTATTACAGTAAAGGTTTCTTCCTCACATCTAATCTGAGTCTCTCCTCTTTCAGTTTAAATCCATTCCCCCTCAACCCCTTGTAAAAAGTCACTCTTCAGCTCTCTTCTAGGCCCTTTTAGGTACTGAAAGGCTGCTCTAAGGGGAACCCAGAACTGCCTTCTTCTCCAGGCTGAACAACCCCAACTCTCACTCTGTTTTCACAGGAGAGGTGCTTCAGCCTTTTGATGATCTTCATGGCCCTCCTCTGGACTTTCCTCCAACAGGTCCACATCCTTCATATGTTGGGTGCCCCAGAGCTGGATGCAGCACTCCAGGTTGGGTCTCATGACAGTGAAGCAGTGGGGGAGAATCGCTTCCCTTGACCTGCTAGACGCACCTCTTTTGATGTTCTTTTTCCGCTCAGGATTTTATCTGGTCAAAACTGATACTGTGTGTCTGCCTGTTGTTGTTGCTGAAATAACAACCAGCTCTGACTCAAGCAAAACCTTGCCCTAAGGTGCTGTAAAACCTTGCAGGGAGGCGAGGATGAGCAGCAGGGAAGGAAAAGTTGCTACAGCTATGGCTGCTTTGAGAAAAATTCACCAGTAGTGTGTCCAACAGTAGGGCTGTAGATAATGCCCACGTAAAATTCACTTGCTGTAAAAGAAAGCCTGTGATCATGTTTTGTTTCCATGTATCTAATTTAGTGACTTGAGACTTGCCATGGTGCTACTTCGGTCTTGGGCACCGACAATGTGCATTAGCCCTGGAAGTTGCAACTTTTAATAATTTACAGCAAGGAGAGGAGATCGAGATGGCGTATTTCTAGAGGACTCGGATTGCATCCTGGGGCCAACTGCTGGTGCACACTGGTAACCTGTATGAGCTACATACTTGGCTGCTCTGGGTTCAATGCCAGAGGCATTCTTCACACTCTGGTACTTGGAGACACTTGTTAATATGGTGACATGAACGAAATGTTTTCAGTTCCAAGGAAGATTATTCTTTTTTTT
>VXBX01008444.1:12814-27914 GCA_013400415.1 Scytalopus superciliaris | reverse complement strand
TTTTCCCCTCCTATAAGTTTTGCTTGACATGCCTTCAAAAGGAATTGCAGGAGCTGAAGGAAAAACCAGACATTTGTGCTGCTATTCTTTTCCTTCCCATTTGAAATGCTGTTTTGTTTATCTTATATTGAGACCAATATATCAAACCAACTCCCAGATACACAGTTTCTGTCATGTGCAGTTTTAGTTGCATGAAGAATGCTGCTAATGTTTTGGGGTGTTTTCACAGTTGCCTTTGTAAGTAGAAGCCTTCTAAAGAAGTTGCAGGGCTTAAATAACACCATCTTATTCACAGAAAGCAATGCCATACCTAGATCCTATTTCAATGCTGCCTTCTGTTTTAAATTGTGTTGTAAAACTCCTTCTAAAAATTTAATTCCACTTCAACCTGTGACTTGATAGCAGAATTAGCTGCTGGGTAAACCATTCAGTTAATTATTGAAACTGTGATCTCAAGCAGGAGAGCCAAGAAGAGTGCAAGACGAGTGGCAATATTTTAATTAATGAACAAAATCTTATAGACTGGTCAAAGGAAGGGATAAGTTTTGAAAGACAAATGGCAGCAATACATTTTTAATTGCAATATGTGACCTCTGGCAAACCCTGTTACCCTGCTGTTGTAGGGAGCATAGCCAGGCAATTCACAGGATTACAGAATATTCTGAGTTGGAAGGGACCCACATGGATCATCAAGTCCAACTCTCAATGGCCCATACAGGGATCAAACCTGCAACCTTGACATTATTAGCACCATGCTTGAAATAACTAAGCTTATTACATTAATTAAGATGTTAACTGATTGGAGCTCTGTATATACAACTTCTTCAGAGCTTAAGTCTTCAGAATTCACTTTATTTTACTCCATGTCCAGAGTATGATCCAAAACACTCCAAGGAAAGGTCTTCCAGAGGAATTTTTGTGGTTTCTCCCCATGATTTCCCATGCTCCCTCCACCCCCACAGTGGGATGGACTGTGACGATCCCAAATGATTGTAAATTTTAAAAATGAACCACAAAAGCTGTGCACCTTGCAGAGGAATACATTTTTTCTTCAAGGAGCACTTGTTCTCTGGTCATAGGTGCTGAATTTCTTGTTCCTGTTACCTATTCGAGACTCCAAATTCCAGTTTGTCCCATCCTCCATGCTTCTCTAGGGACTTGGTGTGATCACTTGCCTTACAAAACCATCATATCTTCATCCTATGGAGCTTTGTACTGGCCTGTGAGTTCCAGTTTTCTTTCTTTCTGTGCCCATGTGCCAGCTCAGGTGGGATGCAGGGCGTCCTTGACCAGCTGTGCTGCCTTGCCCCTGCCCTTCCACACCAGCAGGCCTCAGCATCCTCCTCGGCTATGCTGCACAACTGAGACTTGAAAACACAGCAGCATCTCTAGATAGATGTGTATACACATAAAAATAGACACACTCATGCATGCATTAATCCATCTTAACATTTCTGAGAAATATTTATATTTGATGATCATTAGCTCCCAGTAGGACAGTAAAAGAAAAACCACATTTAATTCTATGATGTATAATTTGCCAGTACTTGAACTCACTGAAGTGTGTTTCTGATACCACCTCCCTCTTCCTCCTTCTCCCACTTGTATATAAATATGGAAACAAGATTTTGAAGCAATATAAATTGTAGCTAAAGGATTGGGGTATGTGTGTGACCTTTGAAAGCTTTCTAGAAATGCTTGTTGCTGCTTTAAGTGTGTGCACTTTCCTGACAGATTGAGGCTTTCTTCATGTGTATGAGTTAAATATAGCATAACTGAGAAATAACAGATATTATGACTGAAATAGTTGTAACAGGCAAGTGAAGTGAAGTTTTGATTTTTATGTAATGTATAGTCATTGTGATGACCCCTTCGACAAAATTTGACACTTCCCCATTTCTTGGAAAATAACAGAAGATTTTTTTTTTTTTATATATTGATTTAAGCATTCGTCTAATTTTTTTTCTTCTCAGAAAAATATGCAACACTGTTCTTATTCTTAAAATTGTTATATATTAACTTATGGCTTTTGTCAAGCTGTTTTCAGCTAGGAATGCAGCCAGTTTAAAAAGCACAAAAACACATTCCTGCATTGTTCTTAATAATGCCATAAAACTGCTCTTATTCCATTACTTATAGAATTAAAAAATAAACCTGGCTTCTGTTTCAAGCTTAGCCAATTTTGTGAAGGAAGGAAACATAATTGATGCTTGAGTAATTGAAACAATCAACAGTGCAGCCAAGCACTTAAAATAAGTGGTTAATAGGAAGGTATGATAATAGCAACCTAGCTGGGAGAAACATAAGCTGTGGGAAAGTCATTATGGGCGCACCATTGTTTTTATGTTGTACTGAGATCACAAGCAGTAAAAATGTCAAGCACTGTTTCCATAAGCAAGATAATGCTTTGATGACAGTGGGTACGCAAGAATCTGGAAATGTTGTTTAAAGTCAGAGCTTCAACATTTCCTGGTAACGTGTTCTAGAGTTGATTTGGATTTCAGAGAACTATTATTATGGCTGATTTTCTTTTTTTTTTTTTTCTTCCCCATTCACAGTAAGATTTATTCTGGGCAGAAGGTAAATATGGAATTGTTGAAGAATCACTAGCACATATGTAGTCATCTTTTGATAACAAGAGATCATCCTTAAAAAGCAGAATGAAGACAGAAATAACTTATACAACCACCAAGCATTAGTCACACGTAGCTCTTATATAATGCTTACGTCTTCAATCAGCATGCTGGCAGCTGGGCTTCTTTGTAATATTTGTTTGGAGAAGAAGCATCTATCTCATTTGGCAAAGGAAGAAAATGAAGCCAAGAGTTAAGGGACATGCTGGGGGGCACGCAGTGCTTAGCTGGTGAGAGTATTGCAACGAAGAAGTGTCCTTCATTGTACATCAAGCAGAACCAACAGCAGAGGGGAGTTCCATAGTGGTGCCTCCTCATGTGCTTTTCCCACTCAAGCCCCGGCCTTTTGGACGTGGCATTTTTTGAGGCAGAGCAAGTGAATGCTCTGCTGCAGTTACAGTTTTCCCTCTTGTTCGTAATTCTAGAGGAGGAGGTGTATTTCTTCTTCACCCTATTATGCCTTGATGTAAAGGACAAATAAAAACACATAGCTTGAAATATTGGAACTGGCTTTTCTGCAGGTGGAAACTGAAATGTAGTAAGCTTAAGCCTAGCACCAGAGGAACACTCATCTGTGGAGATTTTCCTTTGAGGATTTGCCCACTGCCTTATGACTGTGCAGTCATAGTAATGTATGACAATGGATGGGATCATTTGTGCACAGGAGTTTCCTTGTAATCGTTCAGGAAACATTCTGGCTGC
This sequence comes from Scytalopus superciliaris, assembly GCA_013400415.1. Lineage (NCBI taxonomy): Eukaryota > Metazoa > Chordata > Aves > Passeriformes > Rhinocryptidae > Scytalopus > Scytalopus superciliaris. The sequence continues at coordinate 24,579 of VXBX01008444.1, read as the reverse complement.
TTTCTTTAGTCTTGGTCCTGATAGTTCATATATATTGGATGGTTATTACCAACTGAAGTGCAAGGCTATTAAATGGAATTGGAAGCACTCTGTAATCTCATTCTGAAAGTTTATTTCTTGAGGCTGAAAATAAACACATTGTAATCAGGTTTGAATCCTAACAAGTACAAGAGATTGGGGACATTTTTATTTCTAGTTTATTGTTATGTTGATAGACAGGGAATTATGTTACAGCTTGGTTTGTCCATAACCATAATGTTTTCAGTTCTTCCTTTTCACAATTACGCGTAACATTTTCTTTGGCTGATGTTCTAAGATGAAATGTCAGATGGAAAATTGTTAACGTCCCTAGAGAATACTCAGAACTTTGTGTGTTTTTGCATAATTTTTAGAATTTAAAAAGTCAAACCAAAATACTGGAAAACCAGCACTCCAATTATCAAACAAAACTAAGATGGCCTTTTTTTATGACAGAAGATTACATTACATTACTATTAGATGATCTATAAAATTGTGGTAAAAATTACTGCAGAAGTAATGTTTTTTAAAAAGAATTAAATTTATTTAATTTGTTATACAAGGTCCAGGGAAAGTGAAGAGGAGATAGTTACATATAAGAATGTTAGGTTACACGTACAGCACCATCTGGCAGTAATTTTAAAACACAAGTAATTAGTTTATTTTACTTCATGCAACATAATTGTGGAACTTGTTGCCATGGGCTTTACAGAGGCCAAAATTGTAATTGGGTTCAGAAAGGGATTGAGTGAGTTCATGGTAGATGTATTCAATAGAGAATGCTAAGCAAACTGGATGCAATTCTGGCATTTTTTGAGGATTTCTAAAAGATCTGGGGATTTATAAGAAAGACCTATTTGTTTTCAATGACATTTCCCTGTCACAAAATGAATTCATATTTTCTCACAAACTTGACAATGTAGTTGCATGTATGTGTAGATACTCCTTAGTGGCAGTAAAGTTGTTTATAAGCCTTGAGGTCACCTACCCTGACCCTCTGAGGTCATATAAACTGACGTGTAGAAAACTATTGCTCAGAAAGGTCTGATGATGCAAAATAATTGATATGCCTGCTCTTTGTTTGCCTTAGGACGCCGAGGCTTGTTGGACCATTCGCCACACAATGCAAGCTCGAAAGGAAAAGAGAGAAAACTACATGGGACTTGTCCTCCTGTTGGTCGTGGGAACTATGGAAAGCCATGTTTGAGTGAAAGCAGCCACAGGTCCTCATTTTTCAGTCCCCGCAAGGGTTTTCACACGATACATTCGGAGCACAGTCCTGTGAAGCCGAGGATAATTACAGTGGTGAAACCTGGGGGACGCACACTCAGAAGGATAACTTTGCTTCTCAACAGGAGGTCAGTCCAGACCTTTGAACAGTTGTTGGCTGACATTTCTGAAGCTCTGGGCTTTCCTCGCTGGAAGAATGACCGTGTGAGGAAACTTTACAATCTGAGAGGCAGAGAAATCCGAAGCGTTGCTGATTTCTTCAGGGAAGGTGATGCATTCATTGCTATGGGGAGGGAGCCCCTCACTTTGAAGGACCTGGAGGTGGTATTACAAGAACTTTATCCTGAAAATCCCTATGCTACCAGTGCTGCCATTCAGCAGAATGAGGAGCAGTCCCAGAAACTGAAGAGCAGGCTGTATGACAAGGCTTCAAAAGTAGACAGTGGCCTCGATGAGACAGAAATTACCAAGAAGTGCAGTGATGGTGTGTCTCCCCAGCTGGTAGCTGGACATGAGGGAAAAAGTCAAGGCAAGACAAAGCAAGAAGAGAAAATGAGAACAAAAAAAAAGTGGACTAGAGAGAGCTGGGGTGGTGAGCATGGAGTGAAACCTTCTAGGAACACCCGAGAAGGAGAGAGGTACCTTAACCATGAGAGGAGTTCTGAGGAGGGTTTAGAGGACAGTTCGGAGGAGGTGCTGAGGTGTGAGAAGTGTGAACAGGAAAGACAGGCCAGAGAGAAGTTACAAAGGGAAAGGCAGGCTGAGGCCTCATTTGAAAACAGAGACCTGAACACAGGTGCATGTCAGAGGTACCACGTAGAAAGAAACACAAAAATCAGGAACTGCCGAAAATCTTCTGAAACTTGCCTGGAGGGTGAGGAAGCTGGCTGGAAAGATAATGGCAGTAGGAGGATGTGGAAGCCCCTACACAGGATTGTTAATGAAGGGCTGGAGAAGCAAAAAAGAAGCACTGAGAAGGAAAGGGATGTGGAGAAGCATGAAAACCATGGGAAGGAAGTAGTAAAAATCAGGAAAAATGCTGTAGAAGGGCTCCATCTATCTCATGAAGTGAAAGAAGATAATGGAAGCAGCTGTGTAATGAACCAAAGTGGTTGGATAAAGAAAGACACTCTGAGGGATGCTGAGAAACTGTCTAAAACACACAGGGAGGTCAGAGAGGGACAAAGAGCTAAAGAGGAAGCTGCCAGAAGAGAGGGGAATGCCACACATAGAGAGAGTGACATGACTCGATGGGAAAAAACAGGGGAGCGCAGAGTGAATAAAGAAGAAAACAAGGCTCAGGGGTTGGAAAGCACAAGCCGAAGGTATGCCATCAAAAGCAGAACTGATGTGGAAAAACACTATGATATTGGCAGAACTATTGGGGATGGGAACTTTGCAGTGGTGAAGGAATGTCGCCACTGTGATTCCAATCAGATCTATGCCATGAAAATTGTTGATAAATCCAAGCTGAAGGGGAAAGAGGACATGATGGAAAGTGAAATTCTGATCATTAGGAGTCTCTCTCATCCCAATATAGTAAGCTTAATTGAGGTGTATGAGACAGAAGCTGAGATCTACTTAATCCTAGAGTATGTCCCAGGAGGGGACTTATTTGATGCAATCATAGAAAGTGTGAAGTTCACAGAGCATGATGCTGCTGTCATGATCACTGACCTGTGTGAAGCACTGGTTTATATTCACAGCAAGAACATTGTCCACAGGGACCTCAAACCAGAGAATCTCTTGGTAAGTATTGTCAAACAATTGCATATGTGCAGCAATTGAATTTGTTTTCCTTTCAGTTATGATTCTTTGAATATTTTTAAGCAAATACTATGCAGAGATAATGTGCTGTGGCAGGACTGTTTGGAAAAATGGGTACAATTTTGAAGTGAAATTACAATTGTAGTTTCCTTTACTTTGATCTGCTGTGCATTGTAGATAGCGGTGCTTGCAGATAGAAATTCAAGCAAAAATTATCAGGTTTTCAGGGGTAGCAAGCATTTGTAGTTTTCTGAAACCAGGCTTGTTACTTAGCATCTGACTTCTAGGTGTGCAAATATGAATCATAACACATCTTCCTTGCAGACCAAAATTTATTAAAATTGTTAATTTAGTTTATTTGTTAGTTGGATTTTTTGTCTGCTGCAATTGCATAATTTTAAGACTGCTGTGCTAGTCCTCTACTGTAGTGATTTCTTTCTTGTGACAATTTACTTTCTTAGAAGCAGAAGTATGATGCAGTTGATTGAAATAATCTGACAGTAAAATGTGAATGTTTTGGTGAATGCAGCATTAAAGTCAGCTCAAATAGTAACTTCATGCCAAAGAGAAAAGTTCTTGTTTCCATCACATTTCTGAGGCTACATTCTTTCCATTCAGCACTGAAGTCAATAGTTATGTGTGAATATGCATGACGATCTACAAGATACCCATTGTAGAACCATAACAGTAAACAACACTTTCTAAGTGTGCATTACATTCTTGTATTGGGGTTCTAAATTTCATGATAAATAGCAAATATTTTTCAGTCTCTAACAAATCAGATTTGATCTGCTTTTGTGGAAGACCACAGTTAGCCAGACAAAAAAGGTAATAGATTATTTAGTCCTGTGTGCTGTTCAGTCCCTTTAAGAGAACTAATTTCTGCAGAAAATCAGCAATGTAGCTTCTAAAACATGCAGAGGTTGAACAAGGCTGGGCTGGAACAGTTTGCTCCCAGATCTTTGAACTGAGCAATAGCATCTATACATCCACATCTGTGCTCTGTGTGTAAATAAAAGGTGTTGAGTGCAAGTGACTGGTTTGCAGGAAGAAGTGTAGGCCCTGCCTTTGTGTTTTGTTTGCCATTAGAACAAGGCTTAGAACTGCAATGCTTTTTCCATAAGCTGAATTTACATTATGAACCAGGTTCTACTCCTTCCTATTTGCTGAACAGAAGGTAGTCCATGTGAAACATCTGAGACCAGATGCATCACTTCCCTCTAGAAAATGTAATCATACAGTGATGTAGTGATGAGATGTGTAGGCAAAGAGGGGCAAGGTAGAGGTCTATTCTGGCTGTTTTCACATTTAGTTCACAGAACTGCAGAACAGAGAATGCTGGGCAGTGGCAATGTTGTGTAGGACTGAAATAGTCATGTTGCCCGTTCTGATGGTCAGAATATATTTTTCAAGGACAGCCTGCAGGTATTTTGTCATACAAGAACAGTGTCACCTAAACACTGTGGCAAACAAAATTGCATTTGTTCCACTTTCACCTTGCTGCTAATTGACTGTGAACACCAGTATTAGATACCATGTACATAAAGCATCCTTTTGAAAAGTGAGTCTACTCAATTATACAGATGAATCTTGACAGTGTTGGACATGTCCCATGCTGTCTAATAAGCATGCCTATAAATACAGACCATTTGAGCAAGATTCAGGCTTTTCTCACTTTTCAATGTGCTGCCTCTGCCTTCTCAGAGTGGCTGGAGCAGTAGAAGCAGAGAAGTAGGGACAGCTACCACAAATCTTAACATCAGCCATTGCTGAACAGTAGCAAACAGTATTGAAGCAAATTTCATGGGTTCATCTGTTGTTGGTGGGTCAGGGGCTGGGGGAAGCCTTCTGGAGATGAAGTGCAGTGCTTCAAATTTCAGCATCTTGCAGAGATATCCTTGGTTGTGGGATACCTGCTGTTTCACTTCAGATTGCCACACTGGGGATGTTTAAGTCTGAATAAGTCTACTTAGACTTTGTACACAGAGGTCAAAAATAGTATGTACTTTTAGGCTATTGATTTGTGTGTCCTACTTTAGGTCTTCCTTTGGTGAGGTGAATTTGTAATTTCTTTTTTTTACCTACTGGTTCTCCTTTACCCTTTCAAGCAAATGTGAAATGGAGGAGAAAGGATCCTTGGTCTATTTTACCAAGGAAATGCACATGCCTACTGTAAACCTGCTTTGTGTGAGAATCTAACCCTGTTAGTGACTTTTGAACATACCAGCTGATTTTCATAAGAATTGTCAGAGGAGCAACAATCAGGGAAAAAATATTTCCATAAGCTTCCCAAAAATAAGCAGCTGGGGAAAGAAGGAAAAGCTTTGCTGTCCCTACAGAAGAAAAGGTAGAAATACATTTTGATGCTTAGTAAACTGTAAAATTACTGACAGACCTGGTTTAACTATTAGTTCACTGCACTTCCGTTTCTCTTATGGAACTGTCCTCTAGTTATAAACCACTGTACCAGGCCACCATCATCCTTCCTGCTTTTTCCCCTCCCTCTTTCTCTACTCTGTCTTCCCACAGTGATCAGACTCTTTGCAGCATAGCTGTGAGGCAGAAGGGTGGCGACTTGCGCTACAAAAACAAAATCTGTTTGACAGCTGGTGTGAAGACAGCTGCTATGACTGCCTCCCATCTGCTAACAGAATCACCTCATTTAGGACTAGGTGTTCAGCAAGAAAACTTTTGCTACCAAGGATGGGAAGTGTGGTGGCACAAATGAAGCCAGTCACTTCTTTAATGCTACCTGGTGGAGCAGGATTTGCTGGCCCGGTTTTTAGATAAGGGACTGATTCTAGAGCTGTTGGCATTTCTTGACTTGTGAGTGAGAAATTAATGCCAAATTGCGGTGGTGTTTTTCCAGGTTATAACTGTAAAAGGCACAAAAGCAACTCCTTTTATGGGAAAGGGAGAGGACTGCATTTGTGAGTGTGTACTCATCTCCTTGTACACTTCCCTAAAATACTAATGTGATAATTCTTTAAGACTCAACTTCATAAATAAGTGTCATATTATATCTTTTTATGCCTTTGGGCTTCCCCCTGCCCCTTTTCTCTAGTGTGAGAACTTCTATAGCCTTTCTGTCCTTTGACTTTGTCACACTATTTACATATACATAAAATACTGTCAGTTGTCTGAGTGCACATAACTTAAAGTCTTGTTTAACCATGTACCTGTCAAGAACTTTCAGTATGAGAAACCTACAGAGGGAATTTTCTGTAAGAGTTTTCATGGAGATTCTTCCATCTAGCAGCAAGGGGTGTCTGAAAGTCCAATATGTAAACAGCAATTTCTCTTAAGCTCTATCTATTTCCAATATACAAAACATCCCAAGAGCTAGTTTGCTATCATGATGTCCATAAGAAGAATCTGTGCTGCCATATATATGGCCATACAGAGAAATATTAATGCTGTAAATCATCATCATCTTTAAAGCCCTGATGTATTTCACAAGGTAGATATAAAATCAAACAAGAGCCTTAAATACTGTGAGTCGTCACCGGACAGGAGAAAAGGAAAAAACTAATTTTTCCCTTCTTTTAAGATGAACTTGGATTTGTATTATAATCCTCTAGTTGTATGGTTGGGATAGCTAGAAATTCTCAGACAGTATTGTAATAACCTGCCATGTCATCTGTATTTGACAAAGTAGTGAGCAATCCTGACTGCCTTTAGTCCAAGGCCACCAGATGTTGGCTTACTTTGCAGCTGAAGAACCTAAGAAGTTGTATAGCCTAAACTGGCTGTCTATAGAAAGAGTCTTTCTTACTTCAGTTAAGTTTCCAGGGAGACAACCCTTTAAAATGGACTTTTATAACAATTCTTTGCAGTCTTGAGTACAGAAAGTAATAGCTACCTTTTAGTTGTCACTGGGAAGGTTAGTATGTTCATTTACTGCTCCTATTTTTGCTTTGTACTCTGCATTTCATGGAATACATACTGTAGATGTCAGAGGTTAGATTTCCCTTGAGCAGGTTGTACATTTCTGAGATACTACTATGAGTAAACAGTTTGGCCTCAGGAATGAACAAAAGGAACCTGAGAAGCTTTTGTTTCTACATATTTGCATGCTGAAGGTGATGCCAGGTGATGGAAAGGTAGACCAGAGAGTATGAAGTCGGGGATGAAGGGAATGCTCTGAGCTGACTTTGAGTTGTTCTGGGCATAGTGTTACTGAACCTGCTGAGCAGTCCTGGGCTGAAGTTTTCAGGCACACCGACAGGTTACATTCTGTCTTTGATGTGATTGTCACAAAGCTGTGAAAATAATAGCCATGGTGCATGCTGTTCCTACCTGTTTGATTAAGTAAAATGAAACCTCAGTGGTTTTGCCTGGGAAGAACAGATGATGCAGTGTTGCCACCTTGTGCTTTGATGGGAGATTAGAAGTCAGACATTCTAAGAAAAGAGAAGGTACAACAGTACTTTTTACAAAGCAAGAAATTTTCTTCCCACACTCCTGGTGTTTTCTAAAAATGTATATAAACATTTCAGTATTATTTGTCTTAGTACAGTAGCATGCAGGGTAGTTGAAATTCCATGTGACATAACTTTCTTACATAGTTAAAAATTATTATGTATACAATAGCAGAATATCTTTTCATAGTACATATAAAATTGAACATTTCAGTTGTGCATTTTTGTAGCATCCCACCACTATTAGCCATATTGTTAGAATAAAAGTTCTCTGAATGGATGTTGTTCTAGAAAGCAAGTGTTGCCTTTATAATTTTTTTCTTAATTTTTGTCTCTTAGTGTTCACAGTGCATTATGGCAAAAAATCATCAAGTAGTTGCCTAATATAATAAATGGCTATAGCGTTTTAACTTTCTCCTGCAGAAGTTTTGACTTTATTTTCAGTTTCATACAGAATTTTTTTTTTTTAAAAAACAAGGAAAACCCCCAAAGTGTTTTGCTTAATCAAAAGTAGAAGAGTGCTTATACCATGGAATCAGAATGGCTAAGGTTGAAAGGGACCACTGTAGGTCATCAAACCCTCCTACTCAAGCAGGTTTGCTTAGAGCATGTTGCTCAGGATTGTGTGTAGATGGGTTTTTAAGTTCTCTAGAGAAGGAGATCACAACCTCTCCATGGTTCCAGTGCTCAGTCACCCTCACAGCAAAGTTTTTCCACATCTTCAGATGGAGCTTCCTGTGTTTCAGCTTCTGCCTGTTGCCTCTTCTTCTATTGCTTGGCACCACCGAGAAGAGCCTGGCTTCATCCTCTTGACACCCTCTTTTTAGATACTTATAGACATTGATGAGGGCCCCTCTCAGTCGTTCCCTCTCGAGGCTGAACAGGCTCAGGTGGCTCAGCCTTTCCTTGAAAGAGACGCTCCAGTCCCCCAGTAAGCTTTGCTGCCTTCCATTGGACTCACTCCAGGAGCTCCATGTCTCTCTTGTCCTGAGGATCCCAGCACTGGACACAGCACTCCAGATGTGCCTCACCAGGGCTGAGGAGAGGGGCAGGATCAGCTCCCTTGACCTGCTGGCAATGCTCTTCCTGATGTGCCTCAGGATACCATCAGCCTTCCTGGCCACAAGGGCACGCTGCTGGCTCATCAACAGCTTGTTGTCCACCAGAACTTACAGGTCCTTCTCCACAGAGCTGCTTTCCAGCAGGTCAGCCCTCAACCCATACTGGTGCAGGGGGTAATTATTCACCAGGTGCAGGACCCTGCACTTGCCTTTGTTGAATTTCAAAATGTTCTACCCTGCCTGTCTCTCAGTTCTGTTGAGATCCTTCTGAATGGCTGCACAGGATTCTGGAGCATCAGTCACTCTCCCCAGTTTTGTATTGTGCACATTTTATAAAGTAGATAGAAAGGGATTAGTAGGCTATATTGTATTATTTTGTAATGTGATACTTTTATTCTTAAAAAAAGAAGAACAAAGGAAAAACCCCAAAACCTTTTGCTTAATCAGAATTGGATGACTGCTTACAGTTTCTATAAAGATGATAAATGGATTAGTCAGCTGTAATGCACAAGAGCAAGTTTTGTCCCATCTGTTCCTTTGGTTATCTTATAATAGTGACAATCTTGAATTTTTTTGTTTCTTAAGCAGTGTCTGATGGCAAAGTGTGAGGTGTTAAAGGACAGAGTATACCTGTCTCATTATACTCCAGTTTGTCCATTCAAAACTGGAGTCCAGATGTCCTTTGCTTTTTTTGTAGACATTTTAGCTGCTGATCTTTTCCCCATATTTCCAGGGACAAACAATTTTTACATTTAAAGGAAATTAATGATATTTTTTACCTCTCAAAGAATGTTTGAATATTAGTCACTAGTATTAAGCATACCAATATATTTAATTATACTGCTACATTGTTTATGACTTGGGCTTTGAATATGGAATAATAGAATAGTTTGGGTTGGAAAGGGACCTTTAAAGATCATGTAGTCCAACCCACCTGCAATGAGCAACAGCATCTTCAAGTCTTCAACTAGATCAGATTGCTCAGAGCTCTGTCTAACCTGACCTTCAATGTTCCTCGGGATGAAGCATCTACCACCTCTCTGGGAATCCTGTGGCAGTGTTTTACCACCCTCATCATAAAACATTTCTTCCTAATATCTAGTCTTAATCTGCCCTCCTTCAGTCTAAAGCTATTGCCTTGTCCTATTGTTGCAGGCCCCACTAAAAAGCCTGTCCTCATCTTACTTATAAGCACTCTTTAAGTATTGAAAGGCCACAGTAAGGTCTGCCTGGATTCTTCTGTTCTTTAGGTTGAACAACTGTGACTCTCTCAGCCTTTCCTCATAGGAAGGATGTTCCAAACTTCTTTAGTGCCCCTCCTCTGGACTCAGTCCAACAGGTCCATTTTTTCCTGGGCTGGGGATCCCAGAGCTGGGTGCAGAATTCTACGTGGAGTTTCACCAGAGCAGAGGGGCAGAACCTGCTGGCCACTCTGCTTTGGATGCAGCCCAGGACACAACTGGCTTTCTGGGCTGCAAGTGCACATTGCTGGCTCATGCTCAGCCTCTCATCCACCAGCACCCCCAAGTCCTTCTCCACAGGGCTGCTCTCAATCCATTCATAATCCAGTCTGTATTGATACTGGTTATTGCCCCAGCTCAGGTGTAGAACCCTGCATTTGTCCTTATTGAACCTCATGAGGTTCCCATGGGCCCACTTCTTGAGCTTGTCCAGGTCCCTCTGGATGACATCCCATCCTTCAGACATGTCAAGCGCATCACCCAGCTTGGTATTGTCTGCCAGCTTGCTGAGGGTGGGCTTGATCCCACTGTCTATGTCATCAACATAATTTATTTCTTAAAATAACATTTCATTAGCTGCATTACAAATTAATGCAAAAGACCAGTGTGTACAAAATTAGAATTGGAAAAGCATTTTGACTACTTGCCAGGTAGATGTAGGAGATGAGAACTGCTGAAAAGACCTGTTTAGGAGGTCATTCTGCATGGATCTGTTCATTCAATTCTTACTATGTGATGACCATTGCTCATTTATTTTCAGGGCAGCAGGTAGAGTAGCAGAGCAATTTGGAAAGAAAGTAAATTTTTTGTTTGGTTTTTTGTTTGCTTGGTTTGGTTGATTTTTGTTTGTTTGTTGTTTTTGTTTGGGGTTTCTTTTTGTTTGTTAGACCAGTATGATAGAGATATGCTTTTCATGTATTCTAGTTTTAGCTGGGATAGAGTTACTTTTTCTTCTTGGTAGCTGGTACAGTGCTGTGCTTTGGATTTAGCATATGAACGACTTTGATAACACAGTGATGTTTTTGCTGTTGCTTACCCTAAATCAAGGACTTCTCAGTGTTTCATGCTCTGCCAGGGAGCAGGTGCACCACAAGCTGGGAGGTAGCACAGCCAGGGCACTTGGCCTAAAGGGATATTCCATACCATGGAACATTATGCTCAGTAAATAAACTGAGGGAAACTGGGGAGAGCTGGCCAGGAGCTGCTGGTCACTGCTGGGGGCAGGCTGGGCTGGGGGTCAGTGGGTGGTGAGCAATTGTGTTGTGCATCACTTGTTTCCCTTGGGTTTTATTCCTCTCCCTCTCCATCTTTCCTTCTTATTACAGTTGTAACTATTACTATATTTTATTTCAATTTTTAAACTGTTCTTACCTCAACCCACATTTTTTTGCATTCTTCTCCCCATCCTGGTATGGAGAGAAGGGGGATGAGTGACCCAGGAGCTGTGTGTTACTTAGTTGCTGTCTGGGGCTAAAATATAACGTCAAGTGACACTACAGAGTGACTGGCATCATTGCATTTAAGTATAAAGATATGCACAGCATTCTTCTTTGCTTTCCCTGGAAAAAAGAGCAGTTTACTTTCCCCAGAGGAAATAATAACATTTAATTGACTCGTGGTTATTTTTTGTGTGCCTTCTTTTAATTTCTTGGAAATTGCATTGTGCCAGAGTTAGTAGATTGAAATTTTCTTTTTTTTTCCATAACTGCTTATCCTCTTAAATATATTCACCCTCTTAGTATATGGGGGGAAAAAAATTCATGTTTTGAAGACTATTTCTATTGTTATAACTGTTATTAGAACTTCTTCTTGTTTTTTTAACTACTTTTATATTTTGCTGTTTTAAAATGCATCTGAACTAAACCTATGTATATTTTTTTTGGGTATAGGTTCAGCACAATGCAGATAAATCTACTACACTGAAACTAGCAGATTTTGGCCTTGCAAAGCAGGTTACAAAACCCATATTTACTGTGTGTGGAACACCAACGTATGTTGCCCCTGAAATACTTGCTGAGAAGGGTGAG
>VXBX01008444.1:0-11411 GCA_013400415.1 Scytalopus superciliaris | reverse complement strand
GGTCAGTGGGTGGTGAGCAATTGTGTTGTGCATCACTTGTTTCCCTTGGGTTTTATTCCTCTCCCTCTCCATCTTTCCTTCTTATTACAGTTGTAACTATTACTATATTTTATTTCAATTTTTAAACTGTTCTTACCTCAACCCACATTTTTTTGCATTCTTCTCCCCATCCTGGTATGGAGAGAAGGGGGATGAGTGACCCAGGAGCTGTGTGTTACTTAGTTGCTGTCTGGGGCTAAAATATAACGTCAAGTGACACTACAGAGTGACTGGCATCATTGCATTTAAGTATAAAGATATGCACAGCATTCTTCTTTGCTTTCCCTGGAAAAAAGAGCAGTTTACTTTCCCCAGAGGAAATAATAACATTTAATTGACTCGTGGTTATTTTTTGTGTGCCTTCTTTTAATTTCTTGGAAATTGCATTGTGCCAGAGTTAGTAGATTGAAATTTTCTTTTTTTTTCCATAACTGCTTATCCTCTTAAATATATTCACCCTCTTAGTATATGGGGGGAAAAAAATTCATGTTTTGAAGACTATTTCTATTGTTATAACTGTTATTAGAACTTCTTCTTGTTTTTTTAACTACTTTTATATTTTGCTGTTTTAAAATGCATCTGAACTAAACCTATGTATATTTTTTTTGGGTATAGGTTCAGCACAATGCAGATAAATCTACTACACTGAAACTAGCAGATTTTGGCCTTGCAAAGCAGGTTACAAAACCCATATTTNTACTCTGAACTTTCTAATTATGGAAATATTCCAGAATGTTTCAACCTACTGATAAATCTTTTCAGAGTAGGAGGGTGGCTAGCAGTGTAGTCTGGGAAAGGAAAGGAAACCTTTTAGCTTTTAACAAACACAAGCATGGCATCAGTCATGTTTGTATTATTAATGTCTATGAAAATGTAATGCTGACTTCCAAGCAGATAAGCCATAAAGTATCATAGAAGGTAATTGCTGAAGTGGGAAAATGACCAAAAGTTCACCTCAGGGTAGCCAGCCCCATTTCATGACTGCAACCCAAAAAACTCTCCAAGGCCTCCAATGATAAAAAAATCATTGTGAACATGTTAAATTTATGTAACAAGCCAAAACATGTTTCACATCAGAAGGAATTTTGCAGATTTCATATGCAAAAAGATTCAGACCTGGAGAGAAGTCAGTTTTGTTGATGACTCAAGCAAAGCTATTTCTGGTTTTTGTTCTGTGGAGCTGGGTTGCACATCTCCAGTTATATCCAATTTCAATGGAAACTTGGCACTCTAAATGCTTTTTCGAAGGGAATCTGAGGTGAACTATTTTAGAAATATGTGCTGTGTTTTCTCAATTAGTCTCCAATTGACACTGGCCTTGTGAGACAGTGTTTGTGAAACATGCTGAGGAAGAGAGACACTTTGTGAGGGCTGTAGTTAATAACAGGCAGCTTGTAAGCATCGTGTACCAGCCACCTATTCTTCTGCGGACCTCGTCTCTTTGAGGAACTGAGCAGAGATTCTGTGTTTCTTTTTCATTCTATTTCCAAGAAACAGTTCCCTACCAGTTGTGATTTTTCTTTCTGAAAATGGTTTGTCTCTTCTTCCTTAGGCTATGGGCTCGAAGTAGATATGTGGGCAGCTGGTGTGATCCTTTACATTCTGCTCTGCGGTTTCCCCCCTTTTCGCAGTCAGGACCGTGATCAAGAAGAGCTGTTTCAGATCATACAGCTGGGTCACTACGAGTTCCTTTCCCCTTACTGGGACAATATTTCTGCAGGTAAGATTCTGCATTTAGAGCAGATCTAAGAAGTGGCAGTCTTCTTCCCTGGAGTCAGCAAAGCTGTCTTTTGCTCAGGACAGTGAGCTCAATTAACTTGGGGAGTCCCACAGGTCCTTACTGTGTGAGTCTGTGCTTGCCTTAAGTGTGAGCTTCATCCTCTGGCACTATCCATAGCTATGTTTCTGAATATTACCTCTGAATGTTTTAATGGATTGCTCCCTTACTAGACAAGAGCAAGGAAATTCCTCACCTTGCTTATATGTCTCTGTAGAAAAAGGTACCAAAATAATCTTAAGAGTTACATAAAATTGTAAAGATGTATGCAAAAATCTGAAAAGTTGAGAATAAAATCCTTGCCCTGCAGAGCAGTGTGGATTTTCTATTGACATCAATGGAGTCTGCACATAGCAGCTCTTCCCTTCTCACAGGCTAGTACATTGTCTTTTTTGCACTCTTCAGAATCAGAAACTCTAAAACACACTTGCACCCTGTACAGTCTTTTAAAGAACGTATTCCACAGTGCTCTACAACTTTTATGCTCCTGAAGGGAGGAGATACCCCATGCTCATTCCTGTGAATTTGAACACCTGACCCGATGCCTTCAGAATGCTTTAAAGATTACATTCCTTCACTTTCTCCTCTCTTTCTGAAAGGGAGAATGACATCAGTTATGGAGATCTCATATCTCTTGTCACTAATTCTAAATCCAGTTGTTAGAATATCTCCTGGGGATAGTCACAAAATTCATTATGGTAAAACTAATAAAAAGAAAAAAAAAATAAAGAAGGACATTTGTGTAGGTATAACTGCCAGCATCACAGAATGGGTAAGGCTGGAAGGGACCACAGTGGGTTATGTGGTTCCACCACCCTCCTCAAGCGGGGTCATCCTAGAGCACATTGCACAGGACCATCACGTCACTGTACTTCACCCCTCTCTCCTTTTCTTTTTTTTTCATAATAGCAGCAAAAGACCTCATAACCAGGCTGCTGATAGTGGATCCCCTGAAGCGCTACACAGCACGTCAAGTCCTTCAGCACCCTTGGATCAGAACAGCTGGGAAAACCAACGGCAGGAATTTGCAGAGGGAAGTGACAATAAATATTGAGCGCCATTTCCGGGCCCAGCGGCGAAAGGAAGCCGCTGATGAGAACACATGAAAGCTGTTCAAGCTCATGTAGTCTTCTTTATATTGAATAACAAATCATTTATGTTTTCTTTTCCAGATGAACTGGGATTTTACTGTATAGCTGTTGGTGGCTATCACCATGCCTTTTTTTTGATTCTGAGATTCTGAAGGACAGAGGTCACATTCACATTCAGGTGCTCTGTTGATAGCAGTGAGGACTAGATAAATCTGAATGGTGTCTATTATTTTTCTTTAAATACTGATCTGGGCTCTTATATCTGTTTTAGATGACATTTGCTTGTGTGGCTGACACTGGTGATGAGTCTTCTCTCATTCTTTTTGTGTGATATGTTCCAGGAGTTTTGTGTTTATAATGTTTTCAAAATAGCTGTCTGCATACACACTTTGCACTAGTTGTCTCAACTGTCTTTTCACTAATTCCTTCTAGCCACAGAGAAGGGAAGAATAAAAAGCAAATATATTCTTTAGATGTAGGATATGTAAAATAAGCAGCCAGATACTATATTTATTAAGTTGTGAGGGAAGAAAAATCCTTATAGACTAAATCTAATGTTTTATGATATCTCCCTTGGCAACATTTCTCACTGGTTGTTCTTGGGCCAGGGTAATAGATGGTATAATGTTTCTGTTAAACCATGATGTAGTGTGGTAGTTTCATTTGTTTATGAGAAGTGGAAAGGTACCACGGTTGATGCCTTTTCAAGACTGTAATAATAACAATTTTCAAAGAGCTTTTCTTCCTGCTCTGGGAAGTAGGCAGTTAAACATTTCAAAGGGCACTTTGGTTCTTTTCCCAGAGTCATAATTATGGAATGATAACTCAAGCAGTTTTTCACATTGATTTTTTCCCTAGGAGCCATCCATGTGTGTCTGTGACTCCTCCATGCTGATGGAAAAGAAAAAACTGGGAAACTGTGACTAAAGTTAACCCTTGCCCTTCACAGATCCCCTTTCATTAACACACTTCACAGCTGAATTGCTTTTATACACTTTTTCAATGTATTTCAGCCACTATTTGGGCTTTTCCCCCACCTCTTGCCCTCCCTGGGACCTCTTTCTCCTTGCTTCCATGAGAATGGGCAATGGGATGAAATTACACTAAAATTCGACTTGGGGAAAAACAACTTGGCTGTGGAAAGGTCTCCCAGGAGACGTGTCAGATGCTCAATTACATGTGGGTTTTTTAAAAATATTTTTATTGGATACTGTTTTAAAGAAATCCTGAGGGGAAAAATACAGTCCAGAGAAGGGTTATTACCTGGAACAGCTTTTGAATCTCAGAATTTTTGATTAACTAATCAAATTGGGAAAGCACTTGGGTTGTCCATTTTATAATTCTTTATCCAGGAGGCCCATGTGCTAGCAAATAATGTTAGAATATCAGTGGTGTTAGCATTGAATACATAGTTTTCAGAAATGAATGAGGGTATTTTACACTTGGAGAGATGCTGCTCTGCCTGTGTATTTCATAATGAGAATTGTCAGAAACATTTAAGAATAGGGAACATTTTCATAACTATATGAATCAGAATATTATTTTTTGGCGAGTGCTAATGTTTTGTGTGAACTTTCTGAATAACCAAAAATCATAGGGTGCTGTCATCATGTTTCTGTTCAGTTTTGTACTGTTTTGATGCAAGAAAGATGTATGAAAGTAGGGACCACTTGACTCTCAAACAAGAATTGCACTTTAAATTGAATTGGCTTATTTCTAATACTTACTGGAATAAGACTTGCTGTGGAGTTCAAGAATTTGTGAAACAAACCAATTAGATCCTTACTGTACGCCCAAGTAGTATCTATATATGTCATACTTCTGCTTTGGAGTCTCTGAGACAGGGAGACTTTTCCTGAAAACAAGAATGGATTTAAGTGCTTCCCTGAGTTAAGGGTATGGTGTAACCTAATATTCTAAAGGCATTATATGTTGAGTACTAGTAATAATGTCTTACCTGTTAATTTGAGTCTATTTTGCATAGGAAACTGTGGAAAAATCGCTCCTGATGTGCAATATTATATTTTGTAATTATCTTATTTTTAATATAGTTGTTTAGGAATAAAGTTTGAAGTGACAAAAAGAATATTTAATCATCAATGATTCTGAAAGTTTGGAAATTGTGTTACAAGTTGCCTTTTTCACCTCTAAGGACCTGTCTACAGCCTTATTCATAGTGCAGAAGAGAGAATTTGCTTGTAATTAATACATAAGTAATTATTTTTTCAATGATTTTGTTTTTCTTTGCAGTTCTCTGGGTTCCAGGCAGACTAAATGTGGACTGTGCTGGGTAGTCAGTGCATTGCATCTTTAGGTACAGATGCTGTTGTGGCAGCACAAAGGCGCTGGTTTGTGCTATTGGACATGTGGCATTAGGCCCTTCTTCTTCAGGTTGGAGGCTAAAAAAGCTTCCAGGTGCTTCTCAGGGTTTTTACCTCTTTCTTTCTCTCACCTATTTAGATATTCCTTCTTTTCTCTTGTTGCTTCTGATGTTCTTGCTCTGCCTCTGTTGTTCCAGGGAATCCAGGTCCCCAAACATTATGGTTTAAGTTACTTGTATGGTTTTGGAGAGCTCAGCTATGTGCATTGCTTGATGATGTTGAAAGTCGATAATATTAGAGAGGACTCAGACAAAAACTGGTGAAAACCCCTTACCTGTCTCAAAGATCTTCAATGTCCCCTCATCTCTTACTGCCTTTTCTCACACTTTCCTCCTCCTGCTGTGTGGCATTTCAATGCAGACCTCACCTTTATGCTCTGTAGGACAGTTTCTAATATATGAACCAAGTTTGCACTTTAGGATTGAGAATTATCACTGTTCTTCTCTTCCTGACATTTTTCATTGTATACTGACTCCTTGTGTTCTGGAGTCATCCTCCTCTTATGCTTGCATTTCTTCACTGGATCCTTTGTCTATGGCAAGTCTGAGGAAGATCAAAGCTGGGGGAGATTAAAGTCTCAGACAGAGCAGGTTCTTGCTGATTTGTTAGGAAGAACAAATATATCTCTTTGCCCTTCCTTAAATGCTTGTGGATTAGCCTCTCATATAGCTCCATAGTCCAGTGAAAGTAAAACACTTTATAGTGTTCCCAGCTCTTTAAATGCTGAAAATAAAGAAAGTCTGAATATACCACCAAGAAAAACAGAAAAACAAAACGAAATAAAAAATAAACCAAAAAAAATATCAAAAAGCTACATGCAAACTATGAATTAGTATTGCAGACCTCAATAGGAAAGTTCCAGAGGATTTTCTAGGTCTAAGGCAATAGAAGGGAAGAACTTGTTTGTTCCCTGCAAGCTTTTGCAGATCAGCTGAGTATAGAAGTCCTCTTAAAGATGTTGATTGATTCCTATCACAACAGAGATCAAGTTCTAGTTATTCCAGGGTTATTTCTTTACTATCTGGTATTGAATATTCTGATTTCTTCTCTCTTTAGAAACCAGGGGCTTTCCATCATCTTTAACCATTGATTTGGCTATTCTGTGGTTGGTTGCAGTTTTTAAGCATACCTGCATATTTTCATGCCCTAACTGTGATAGTTCTCAGACTTTTGAAGCACAGAGATAGAATTGAGTCATCAATATTTCATTTCCTAGTGGCACACATGCCTTACAGACAGAGTTGTTGTTTTTTCAGTTTTTTCCTTTTATTAATGGGTCAGTTACTTAAGATCACAATCAAGGCTTTCAATTACAGTAGTAAACAAAGGGGTCACTGAAAGATAGCTGGGGGTTTGTGCTACTCTCAGAGATCAGCCAAAGAGTCTTGTGAAGCATTTTGAGTGTCCTTAAAAGGCAAGTGTTACTAGCTTTGCGCATCATAAACTTTCTTTGACTATGTTAGTGGCTGCCTGTGACTGACAAACTAAGCCTTACTTTGCCAGTGGCATGCTTTCCACTGTCTGAAGATTAAGTGGTCCTTGGATATCCCCTCCATTTGTCCCCCAAAGTCAACTTCTTCACTTTTAATATGCTATCACATTGCATTGCTCCTACATGTTAATCCTACATGTTTCCTGTCTTCTGTCATCTGCCTCCTGTCATCTACCTCTTATCCTCTTGGATGACTCCCGTTACTGAAAGATGGTGAAATCTGCACTTCAATGCTTTTTGTCAGGAAGTTCTGGCCTTAGAAATTTTTGGAAGTATTTAGGCATCTGAAAATTGCATAGTGCATAACTGCCTGAAAATGAACAATGGGAATTTGGTCGTTGCTCCTATCTTTAGTCACCTGTTATTTAAAAAAAACATGTGCCCAAGAGACTTGTGATTGAAGCTTGGCAGTACAGCAGAGACTGTTTCCTCTGAGACACCGACACTTTAACTTCTTTTATTCAGGGACTTTGTCCTCCACCTGAGGTTGTTTAACTGCTGTGTGGAACAGCTGGACTCAAACACCATCAAATCTACCACCTCTGTTCTGGCCTGGCATTACAGGTGGAATTCCCATATCTCTGTTACTGCAATTTTTGGCTGTGGGGTGTGAGAGAGATAGTGGGATGTCATCCCCTCAGCCTGGCCCTTTTGGGTTATGGTCCTATTGTAAGTGAACTTTCTGGAGGCAACTGCTTGCTTTGCTGCAAGTATCCAGATTGAGGGAGGTATTCACTCTGCTTGAGAATATAGTAAATTTGCTGTGCTTATAAATTGAGTTTCCCAAAGACATGTAAGTATCACTCTGAAATCTTTCTCCTATGATTTCTCCTGTCACCTGGATTTCTTTTACTTTAAAAAATGTATGAAAAATTCTTTTTATGTTGCTGGGCATGCATTTTTCTGTCCTCTCTAAGTACACCAGTAATACTGTACTGTTGACATTCTTGCTCCTGAAAGGAATATGGGCACTTTAACTGGGCTGACAGTGTATATTAGCACTGTTTGTTCTACAATATGGTTTATTTGTAACTAGGCTGAAGGTGTAATTTTCTAAATACATTATCGATTTCAGCAGAAAAGTTGTTATTTCTCCCTCTCCCTGATCCCCCAATAAAGGCAAAATATACAGTGGATGTTATGTTTCAATTCCTTCCAATAAACTGGGAAACAATTGCGTGGCCAAGTCTTTTGAGAATTTATTGTTTTATTTTTTTTTAAATTCTGACAATGTATCTATTTGGGAAATTCTTGTTTTCAGTAAGTATTGTGTGTAACTTCATTTATGAGTTGAAGAACCCATTCCAATGCTGCAGCCCTTTGAGTACTTACAGATGTGTTTTTCTTTGCTGCTGCATGTAATCTCATTAAAGCCAACATAAGTCTTTGCAGAACTGGAGCTCAGATTCATTCTGCCACCATTTTGGTCCTGTAGTGCATTAGTGTTATATTGCTATGATGTTAGAGCAATCATGACAAGCAGATCTGTTTTAATTGAGGCTTAATGCACACAGAACTGATTTCTCCCATCATTAATTCTTGTTCTGTAAAATTCATGTTTGCTTAGAAAAAAATTGCTTTCTTTGTGGAAATAAGCATTCTAGTTGAATTTGAGTTGCTTGCAAATGCGGCTTTTCCAAAGGACACTGTTTCTTAGTAGCTTGTGTGTATTTCAGTTGTGTTATTAAAAATGGTGTTTTCCTGTGTGGCTGCAGGAGTGGAAAGAAAAATGTGTCTAGTATATTGATGGTGTTTTTGAAGAAGCTAAATTCTCAAGTGAGCATGTGTGATAAAGCGGCTTCCAGTGAGAATCGTTTATTGCATATTGGTCCTTAAAGACATCACGGCCTCCTCACTACTCTAAGAATACCTCTAAACTCTTCGGAATGACTGACTTTTATGGTAATCACACAAATTTATTGTACTGCCTTTTAACAATTTGTATAGGCAGCTAATTAAGTCTGATTTAATGCTTTGCTGTTACAAGTGGGATTCGGATGTGTTTCCTGTGTCAGGAGTAGTTGAAAGCAGAGTTGAGCAGTGCAATAAATTTGTGTGATTATCATAGAAATCAGATGTTGTATTCCTGCAGAATTTTATTGTTTGAAATTAGAACTGTTTTCATGATGTAGCAATTGAAAAACAGAAAAAGTAAAGCTAATAACCTCTGACTGTCACCAGCCATATATATTTTCTTTTCTGAACCCAGAAGCTGAAATGAAGAGCTGGAAACATTAAAATAAAGCAACTAGAGAAATGCATGATGATTCCCACAGTGTTTTAGCAATTAAGCAATAAGAATATTTGAGCTGGTGAGCCACATTGCTAGGGCTAAGCAAGTGCTGCAGCAGGAACTGTTTGAGATTGCTATATTGGATGAGTACAGGTCTGAAAAAGGGCTGCTCCTTATAGTCAGTTAAAAAAGGTGTTGCATCATAAGCAAAAGGTTATTCCTGTGTTGTCATTGCTGTCTTAGCCAGTAAAGCTTTCTAGATTTCAGCGACAACCACTGTGCTGTAAGAAGGCATTTCTCATGAAGAACTTCAGTGTAATCTAAAATGCTTAACATAAAGGATTTCAGCAATGAAGAAAGTTTTCCTAGAAAATAGAAATATCTGATTGGTAACCACTCTGGTAAGTTGTCAAGGAAACGTTATTGCTGGGTTTTCAAAGAGAGTGCAATTCTGTGATCCTAAGCATTTGCAGCTACCCAGCTTGCAGCTTTGACAGTTTCAATGACATTGCAATGCTACAGCTATGAACTTATTCTCTAACAGGTGCAGGGGAAACCTGTGTGCCCAGTGTAAGGATTAATACCTAAACACCTGGAAAGAGGCTCAAAACAATATTAGTGGAGATAGATAGAGAAAGCACCTTTATTTGGAAACTTCCAGGTGCACACCAGAAGTGTGCACACATGTGGTTCAGTGATGTTACAGTTTTTATAACTTCCAATAATTAGCATATACGATATCTAAAACCAACCTGTAGTACCCATTTCCCTTGGTGCCCACCCTCAGAAAGCTCAGAACTGCCCCTTGCAGCCTCTCCAAGGGCTCTGGGCCTTCTCTTCTGTTTTGTCTTCAAGTTATCTTGCAGGTATTTCTTCAAAACACCGTGTCCTTGGCAAAGCTCAGAAACGTGTGAGGAAATGTTTTTAGTAACTTCTAACACCACCTAATTATGTGAGCAACTTAGGAGAACTCATGCAATCTATTTAACTCTAAAAATATAAAAAATATACACTAAAATCCTTGGGCATGAGGATGGAAATAAACGGGTTGAATACATCTTATCCATTTCAGCTTGGCTGGAAACATATTGGCCAAAATATTGTTCACATGCTGACTGATGGCTGAAAAATGTATTATTGACAAGTGTTTCCAATGGAAGCATAGTGTTAAAAATGTGAGCATGTTGGCTGTTTGGCTAAAGGCCAGCACATGTCCTGGTAAGGTATTATTTCTTCAAAGAAAGAAAGAGAGAGAGAGAGAGAGAAACATGTTAAATAGCCCCTTGTGATCTGAAAGGAAAAAGTGGGAAAAAACCAACAAAAGGAGGAAAAGCTGAAGGAAAATGTACCTTTTCCCAAAATGCTTTATTCTCTTAAGTAAATAAATGCTGTGGACAAATCTTACAAAGCTTTGTGAGTGAAATAAAAAATGTCTTTTCCCTTGCTGCTGTGTAACATTCCTGTGGTGGTTCCCCAGTTACTTCTGTGTGTCTGGGAATAGCTGATTCCAAGCAAACACTGTAGGAATCATTAGCATTATCCCACCTGGATCATAATTTTCTAATGACAGGACAGGAGAAGAATCCATTAAAAGAAATAAAAGCAAAGCTGCTCTACTGTGTAAATAACTCTGAGCATTTATTCATCCACACAAGAGTTTTATGGAAATTTATTTTTATGTGCTTTCATAACTCATGCAGTGAATGTTCAAGGGACAAAAGTCAGAGCTGGATGTTAGGATGTGACCGTAATAAACCCCTCTCAACAGATAAAGCCTTACATGGTGAGACTCTTGGGGATGGTCCTGTGCAGGGTTAAGAGTTGGACTCGATGATCCTTGTGGGTCTTTTCCAACTCAACATATTCTGTGATAAATTATTGCCAAATGACTGGTAAGGTTATAAAATCAGAATATTCCAAAACGCGTGTTTAGGTACAGAGTTCACCTGGGGAAAGGCAACAGGATAGATGAGGAAAACTGGAGCAAGGATGGGCAGATTAATCCCTCAATGACCAGGAAAATTAATTGGTTCTGTAATTGCCAAAACAGACCACTAAATGTGATGGCCACTGAAAATGAACCTGTATTTCTTTTAAGATTAAGTATTTGTTTGACTAAGTCTTTAAGTTCCAATGGTGGGAATTTTATAAGCCACAAACATGGATTTTAGATTATCAGTTTTTGTGAAATAATGGCATAATTTATAATTTTGCTTTGAAAATCCCACCCTTGTTTAGAATATTTTCTTCTGGCTATTATTCCAGGTTTCAAGGAAAACAAAGATTTAGTGCCTTATTTCTATGACACTAAACTTGTCTCCTATGTACTTGTCATCAGCAAAGATTCTTGAACATCTTCCAAAATATATACCTTGAAAAAAAAAGATGTCCTGGTGTT
>VXBX01008443.1:421204-451597 GCA_013400415.1 Scytalopus superciliaris | reverse complement strand
CACACATTTATATGTATTTTAAACCAGCACCTGGTAGCCCCATAGCAATTCAAAGTCCCATTGTGCTAGATCCTGTCTATAAATACAGCCAGAGAAAACTCTGAGCTGGGAATTCCTGACTGTAACAGTTTATAACCTGCATAGCATTGTGCCTGTTTTACAGATTAAGATCTGAGGCAGAGAGAAAACAAAGCCTCAAAGATTTATGACTGTGCTTAACATGAAATAAGTAAGTAATCCCACTGAAGTTAATAGAAAAGTTAATGTGCTTAAAGTTAAGCATGCGAGTTTTAAGAATCTTTATGGTCTTAAGGCCAAATTCACACAGGAAGTATGCAACATTGAGGCTAGAGTGTAGCACCTCACGCTGAATAATTATTACTCAATCCCACCACTTACGGGGAAAAAAAAGTGTGAGATATATCACAATGTAATTCATATATTTTAGTATTTCCTACTTGTATGTCTATATAAGCTTATACTTCAGTTAGTATTTTGTTAAAATAAAAAGTCTCTGTTCTCATATTTATTGATGAGGTAAAATTATGAAAGAAATGTTGTGAAGTGAAATGAAATGCAGTTTAAGATTAAAGCTGAGTTTTCACAATACATAAAAGGGACCAAATTTCACCCTCTGTTAAAAAAATAAGAAAAAAATAGCCCATGAAAGTTAGTTTAAATAATGCATTTTACTGAGCAAATTAAGTCATCTGGGAACATGCTGATTATCAGATACAATCACTCAGCTGATTAGCCCTGACTTTTGAAATGCCAGTACATCAATTACCACGATCTTCTGCCAAAACCTTGGAAATCCATTTGAAAACATCAACATACTTTATTCTTTCAGTGCAGATTTATTCCTTTTTTAATTAAAAAATACTTTGGGATACCACGTTGACTGGATGGGATTTTCCTCTTCTAGTGGTCCCTGAATGCAACATACCTGAGTTCTGATTTTGAAGGCTCTAACACTGCAGCCAATGCCAGTGTCTTGTGCAAGTACGAGCTAACAGCTGCCTCAGAAAGGATACCCAACCCTGCTTGCTATTTATACCTCAAAATATTTTTCCTTCAAAAACACATTTAAATTTTAAAATGTAAATTACACTGAAATGTAAAATACATTTCAAAATATGCAAAGCTGTGAAATAAAATCAATCATAATGTTTTTGTTGCTATTTTCAGTAACTGGCTTAAAATCATGTACCTTATCAGAAAAATACATCTAAAACTGTGCATCATTACAAATGTCATTCCCCCATTTTCTTTTAAGTGCTGAAGTCACTGAATCCACATATCTTGCTCTAGGCGTGCTGATGGTAACTGTGTTAATTATAAATTGAATTTGACTTTCTTGCCAAAATATCACACATTACATCATGTATGATTCTACAAGATGTAGTGTTCAGGATGGAATTACCCTGCTAGCCTTTCCCATACCATTCTTCCCCAGTTGAGATTTAAATGATGTGGGATAGAGCCCAAAAAGCCAAGGTCCTCCTTCAGCTTGCAAATCCCTAGGAGAAATCTAGCTGGACTATGGGAAGGATGAAGGTAGTTGCTGCTGGCTGGTTATCACCAGCCTCCCTTTCTCCTCCCTCCCTCACCTCCCTCAGGGCCAAAGCAGCAGCAGGAAAGCTCTGCCCTAGCAGAGTTCCCCCCAGGAGCAGCCTGGAAAACCCAAGAGAATCAACTGCATAGAAGAAAGAGGAGAGAAAGAGTTACATCAGTAAACAGACTGCAAGCGGAATTCACCTACATGTTTGCTAGGATGAGACAACGCATTCTACCTTACCCGTATTCCCTACGTGCAATGCAGAGGATGCTTTGGGAAAAAAAAAAGAATGAATGCAATTGTTTTTCACTGTTTAAAAATAGTATCCCCAGACAAAATACAGCAATTATTTTTGGCTCCCCAGTCCCTTAACAGAGACAGCACTTGTGATTTAAACAGTAGAACGTACTTAAACAGATTTTCTGTTTCAGGGAAAAATATCTCAAAGACCCACAGAACATTTCAGAAAGCTCAATGAAAATTATCAAGACAGTAATCTTGACTTCAGGTTTTAGGCACTTCATACATACTAATAGAACAAGATGAGCTCTCACCATGTAAGGATGACTGCAAGTCATTCATGTTTTGGTCTAGCAGCTGTGAGGGCAAGTAGCCTGACGGTGCTGGTACCACAGAGGCTGAGGTGTTCTCCCCATCTCTAGTTGAAGAGTTCATGGTGAGATCGGCGGCCTGTCCAAAAACAGCTGTCCACTCTTTGCTGAATTCCCCCTCATCCAGGGAGGAAGCGTTGAGGATCTCATTCAGTAATACCATGTCATCCTTATCACTAGGTTCTGGCTCCAAAGCCCTCACAAACTGTTCCTTTGAAGCTGTCTCAGAACAAGAGAGTCAAGAGAAATAATTTTTTAGACAAA
The DNA here is from genome assembly GCA_013400415.1 of Scytalopus superciliaris. Classification (NCBI taxonomy): domain Eukaryota; kingdom Metazoa; phylum Chordata; class Aves; order Passeriformes; family Rhinocryptidae; genus Scytalopus; species Scytalopus superciliaris. The sequence continues at coordinate 449,164 of VXBX01008443.1, read as the reverse complement.
GAAGGAACTTTTTAGAAAATAACCAATCTAGGTTTTTGTATGTTAAGTGAGATGGAATATTTCTGCATGAATACTTGTTTTCTCTCTCAGACCCAATTCTCTTGGACATCTGTTTTGCACCTTATTCAACAAATAATTCCTTGATTATCTTAGATGACTTCACTGCTGTTAAGACTCACTTCTCATTAAAAATAATACTACAAGTATGCTTAAAAATCTATTAACATACCAAAATTATTACACAGTCTAATATTTAAATCATTGGAGAAGACTACTTTTATGTTGCTTTTTGAAACATATAAAACTCAAAAAAATCAGATTGGTATAAACTGAAAGAATAGTCAGAGTTGGGGATTATTCTAGAATTTTGTGAGAACATACTTAAGATCACTTTTATGACCTTCTGACCAATGCTTGAATTACTGGGGTATTTCTGCGTGAAAAAAGGTTACGCTATTACACAGGGTTAGATTTCTGCACTGTTCAATTTTTTTCTTCTCCTAAGCTGCTGAGAAATAACTGGGGCCCACTTTCCTTCTGATTGCCTATGCTAGTTTTTCCAGCGCCAGAATTACAGCTGAAAAAGTGCTTAGATCACTTAAGCCATTACTCCTTAAAAATTTTTTTTCCTATTTTACAAATATTAAATAGTTATATAAAATATATGAAACTGGTAACCAGGATCATAATCCTTTTCCAAACTATTTGGAATGTTAAAGCACTATCAAGGAACCCCAAGTGTTATTTTACTTGGAAAGATTTGGAGCTCCACTGTGCAAGTCTGCAGATCACAAAAATGGTGGTTAACAAGGCTCATAATGTTACGTTACTAAAATCCAGATCAGTTTATTTCAATTATGCTCGTCTCAAACTTGTGGTAAAGCATGAACTTCAGTTTTCAGTCAAGCAACTTCAGTTTTCCAAAGTTCAGGTAGATCAGCTGAGCCTTCCAAGTTGCATACAGCTTACAAAGATGCTTTTAACCCTTTTGGGTTGGGATAAACGTTTGTCAGTAGCAAAGTGGTTGCAACAGGCCATTCTACCAAAATGCAACAGCATTCTCAGTAAAGTTTCCTTTCAATAGGTGTAATAATTTATAATGAAATGGTTGAAGCTGAGTTAGAGGAGGAAAAAAAGCACAAAACTGTGTTTTAAAATAGGCTCATGCGTCAGCACACACACCTACGTACTAAGAAACAAATAAACAAACGCACAATAAAAATAATTTAGTCATTACTGAAGTCAGTTATGAGATTCAGCTCCTTTCTAATTCACATTTTTATACACCTCTGTACTCCCTGACAGGGCCTAAAAATTAGAACTAGAAACATTACAAACACATCAATTCTCCTGATGTTCCCACTAGACTGTAACTAAAATACCATTGAAAATAATTTATTCTGAATTATGAATTTTCAGGCTGCTTCACCATCTTCAGGTAAATAGAAAAGAATGTTAATGTTGTTCAGGTACCTACAAATCCCCCCAGTTATTCAGCAGGTGAGGCAGAGGGGTAAATCCTCCCACAGGGGAAACACACCTGCCATTTCAAAGGCACTTCAGAACTCTCATCTCTATGGGGCACCACCATCTCAAAGCTGCTTTCAGGAAGCCCCTTCATGAACTTGGAAGGCTTACAAGGGAAGATGCAAAGGGAGCAGCATTTGTAGCAGATCTGCTAAGACACCCACCAACAGCATACCTAACCACAAGTGACCTAGAATGGAACAGATGCAGCAGCACAGCTCAGAGTGAAGCTCTGCTCCGTCAGAGTAACCATTGCAGAGTCCCATTTTTACTGGAGGAGAAAGCACAACGTAGAGCTTTACATGTGAAGAGCAGTTAGGTCTTGCTGCTGTGCGTATGACCACCAGAAATCTGAGGAGTGACACATTTCTTGGCTCAACAGTCTTTCTGATCTTCCTGTAGGGACGGTGTACCTGCGGCATGGGAGGGCAGGCTGGTGTTTATGCTCAGGCTACACCAAGCAAGCAGCAGCAGCAAGTTCTACTCTTGTTTGCAATAAAGGTTATCTAGAAACCAGTCTTGCTTACTGAGATGTTACTTATGTGGTATCTCTGCTAGATTACTAGAATGATATGGATTTTCTCACTTCACTCGTAAATCTTCTATTACCTCTTTTCCTGTTCTCTGTTTTCACTGCCTGTTTTCAGTCAAAATCCTTTTTTCTATCTGCACATGCTGCCCCAAGCTTGTAAATGTCCATGAAAAGAAATATCCCAAACTTCCCATAAAACACTGAAAGAACAATATCACTATATTCTTTTTGCAGTTATCTGAACAAGCTTCTAAGCAGTCATCATATTCCTTTGCAAACACACCTCATTTTGCTCATACTGAAAAAAAAAAAGTGAAGAGAAACTAAAAAATTTGCAACAGTACATGGCTGGCAACACAGAATAAAGACTTCCTTCTAAAACACACATGAAAGTGTACCTCTAATCATATTGGTTCACTTAACATAATACAATATTCATTAGGCTAAAGCTAGCTAGTGTGTGTAAAATTAGGGCAAATGCCAAATATTTTAACAGGACCATAGCTATCCTTAGCTTATGCAGACACCACATAACAGTATCAACAGTTTTTGTATCAACCTAATTACTTGACTAAAGGGAAAAAAGCTTTCTAACCGACACAGCTAAACTTGTACAAGCAATAATTGTATGTATTTTCTCTATCTCCACTAAGAAGGCCCAACAAGGAATGGAACTGAGTAAGAAGAAAACCAGAAGAAAAAAATGTCACTATCAGACATGCACTGACTTTTTTTATTAACCACAGAAAAGAAGTCACTGCTACCTTATCTATCCACAGTCTAGTGCTGCTTCTGCACAGACAGCTGAGGAACTATCCCTGTTTCTGCCTTCATGGGTGATTCCTCACATGGATAATTTCCCCCCAGTGCAAGAGATTGCATGTGGCAAATCCAAAGTCAAGGTATCTGCAAATGTCCTTACCTACCATGAAGGCAGTGTCTAAAATACCCAAAATTATGCTTTCAGTCTGACTAGCTAAACCATACAAAGAGATTTTTTTCTTTGCTTCCTTTGCTTTCTGAGTTGCCACAGTTGTTTTAATTGTTGAAATTTCTTTTACTCATTCTTCTGAGATATACGCGTGAAAAGCAAATGAAAAATTATAGGCAATACTCTAACTTTGTATGAAAACTCAATACAAAACTTTTACCCAGATCTTTCATGTGTTATATAGTAAAACAGCATGACCCTTGAGCTGTCATGGAAGCATAAGGATAGCACAGTGGATTTAATTAACTCTCTGGCTGAAAAAAGTCACCAGTTCTTATATGGTTTTAAGACGACTAAATAATTTTTTTTTATATGCATATTTTTAACACAGAATCTTGTGGTTACTAGTATATTGCCAAGAGTTACGGTTCAACAACTAAAGAAACAAAAAGAAAACTCCGTGCAATGTTATAGAAGGGGTAAGGTTTATGGTAGAACCTACTTCAAATTGGGCAAAGAGGATATAGTCCAGTCCACCTAACCTTGCATTAGGGGGTACAAAACATTTTTTCCCCAGTAAGGTTTACTTCATATTATAACATCAGGAATAGTGTGTCTCTGCTGAGTTTCCTTTAACACTATTTAAATACTGCAGTTGAATAATTTCATTCAACTTTTCAGATTGTGAAAACAAGATCTGAGATTAAAATTATACTTGGTGACTATGACTGAAAAGCAGATGAAACAGATATGCACAATTATTTCATACCATTTTCTTCAGGCTGCAGGTCTAGTAAGTTATCTATGGCACCTAAAAGAAATAAAAGGAAAGAACAAAGAAAAAAGGGAAAATTAAAAGCAGCAGAGGAAAATTTGCAGTACACAGACAATCGGTATGTATACATCTAAAGGTAGTTTTCTTAAGTCTCTTCACCTAAGTTCTGCTTGTGGTTACAATTTCCTTGTAACAAGGAGATGACATCCTTGCCATTGTCAGCTGTAATCAAGATCAATAAACTTGTCAAACTGTACTTTGCAGGAGACCGTGTTTATAAACAACGTCACTACAAGATCAACATGCAATGGTTACTGGTATTCGTGTTTTAAAGGAGTCATGTTTAAAATAAGCCTGGTCACAGTGGATGAAAGATACAAGACACAAGCATTTCAAAGAAGTGAGACAAATTTCTGAATAGTAACATGAGGGGGATCTTCCTTTGAATCCCTGCCTGCCACACTCGCGCCTCTCCAGCCTGAGTGCACCCAACTGAGGCAATGGCAAGAATCAGACAGGTCTCTCCTGTCCTCCAGAAGCAGAGACGTCTCTTTTAGAAGCTTGTACAGGCCAGGAGGGAGCACAAATGTGCCAGGGCCTTGTCACTCTCTAAATTACTTTCCTTGGCAATATGTTCTTCTTAACACCAACTCTGGGAACAGAGAAAAGGAATCTTCCCCCAAAGCACCTCAGGTCAGGAAATAAGTAACAACATCTCCTCTGCACGAAAATAAATGGGCTAAGACCAATAGGAGGGAGAATGTCTACCTGAGGGTTATAGACTATCAGAGGTGACAAAACACCACTACCTTGAATTCTCTGCAAGTTTCTTAGATGAGACATGGAGTCAGAACAATCATCTAGATTCTGTCTATCAGTGAAGACACCTCCCTCAGGTAGAATAAAAATTGAATCCCAAACCCTTTCAAGAGAAATGCTAAATCCTTCTAAGAGAAACTTCAAAGTGTGTTCAGAACCAAAGGAAAAAGAACAGCTTGCTGTTTGTATCATATTATTTTTATAAGGCTTTGCTAGGACAGAAATGTGCTACCAGAAATAGGATCAGCTGGTTATTTAAAAACCCATGATCACATTTGATTACACTCTATACAGATACAGATAAGAGAGGCATCAACACAAGCGAACAAATATTCATGATGCTTTCATAAAAGGACAATGCACAAAGCTAAAGGGGGAAAAATCCAACCCTAAACTGACTGGCAGAGGGGAAACAAAATCAGAAAGAGAAGTTCATGACAGGATGAACTTCCGTAGGATATGGATGGCCACAATTCTGTAATGAAAAATGTACAACTGTTGCTCAAAGCCTGCCTTAGTTGAGAGTAAACATGACGGAGCCAATCCTGAAGACATCCATAGTATATTAAGGGAAAATGCAAAGAAAATTATAAAAAAATGAAACTTATGAAGCAGAAGTAGTTGTTGAGGAAATCTAAGAAGCAACATGGCTCACTCACTAGAAGCACTATATCTGTATGACTTTAGAACATTAAGAGTAGTTTAAGGGGAAAAAAAAAGTCTTAGCAATGTCACGGACCTGACAGTGTATGGAGATGGAAAAATTTAGCAGAGCAGTTAGAAGTATCTCAAAACACTTCAGTTCCTTTTAGGGGTGATGGAGAAAGAGACAGAACTAGGTATTTATATTATGGTGAAATATTTTACAGTCCATAAGTAACTGAGATTGTAGAAAACATCTGCTAAGAAAATATGTCAGATTTTGTATCCAAGATCTTGTCAAAGATTGATCTAATTAATTGCAAAATAGGTAAAACTTCAAAACACTGAAAATGTCCTGATACTGTGTCATTACTACAAAAAACCTCACTCAAACAACAAAAGTAATTAAACAGGGTGACTCAAGTAATTGTATATAACTATGGACTGGTAGCTCACCATTACTACTAGTTACAACACTAATGAAATGCCATTCAGTATAGGATTCAGCAAAAGAACATGAGCATAAGAAATGCTCCTATAATAATTTACTGTTGTTTTTAATGGAAAGCAGACCTAGTTAAAAAAACACAATTAATTGAATTATTTGATAAAACTGTGAGCTATTTTTCAGTAAAGATATGTGTTTAGAAAAAACTTGACTTTGCACTGCAGAGCCTTCCAGCTAAAAAGTTAGCACTGCGTAACATCTATAGTGAACATATTGAATGGATTAGGAACATGACAACTAACAGATGTCAAAAACACATTGTTAGGAGAAATAATTGCAAAGTAGAAGTGTTTCTAGTTTAGAGCTGCAAGTGTTTTATCCATTGCTATTCAATGGCTTTAGCAGTCATCTGGAAGTAAATACAAAATGAGTTTTGAAAAAAATGTGCAAACAACTAACAGACTATTAGAGGTGGTCAGTCAGGCCAGTCAATCAGTTTCTGTAGTCAGAGTGGGGGGAATTTAATACTACCAAGTTGTAAGTTATATCACTAGGCATAAAGGAATATAAGCCATGCTGTAGAAAGGACAAATGAGTCTTAATAGACAAAAAACTCAGACAGGAGTTTTGAACTTGATGTTGCAGCAAAATGAGATATCCTTCTTGGATATAGAAATAGGGATGTGACTTTATCTTCTAAAAACATGACAGATGAGATTAACATCAGAAATATCTTGTCCAGTTATATATTTGATATTTGAAAAGGGGTCTTGCAAAGTGGAACGGCAACAAAACTTTCAAAAATAAAGGAGAACAGAAGATGTCTTCAAAACAACATTGCAGGTCCCTTCCAACTCTGCACCGTTTGTGATATGGTTAGCCTATCGAAATAAAGACTTAAGAGGAGTCTCGATTTTCATGTAGTATCTTCCAAGTATCTTCATGGAGGATAAAATATGACATATTAAAATTATTCTCTATTAATTTAGTAGAAAAAAGGTATATTAGAACCCATGAATTGTTTAGGATGGAAGGATCTCTGGAGGTCATCTTATCCAAACCCCTCAGCTATGAAGTTATTTTGTCTTGAAGATTTCCAGGGATGAAGACTACTTTTTCCAACACTTTACCACCCTCACTGTAAGCACCTTTTTCTTAGTATGCACTCAGAACTTCCCCTCCTGTCACTTATGTCCACTGCCTCCCATTCTTTCACTATGCACCTCCAATTGGAGCCTGGCTGTGTTACTGGGTAGTAACAACCTATAAGGTCATTGGCAGCAGCTGAATGTGACTTTGCCTGGCTTTTGGGCAGAAGTTCCACTGAATTCATCAAGTTTTTCACAGAGTACATGTTTAATCAGCAGAACAAACTAGCGAGCTCAGTGGCACGCTTCTCTTGCCTCAACACCTCCTGAGCTGTATAACACTTTCTTGAAGGGCACATGCCCAAGGTAAGAAATAGGCTTTGGAAGACAAGTTATTTGACCCATCTGAGAGTGACTGATTGAAATGCAGTGGGATGTAACATGTAAGAGATTAGCTTTAACAGATCTTCCTGGCCTTAAGTTTTATGCATTTGTTTTGCTGGGTGAAGCTTATACAGGAAATAAACAAAACACCCCCCCCATATATTACAGCACTTATGAAGTTATGATAACATGAAATAAAATACCTGAATAGTTCGATTCCTTGGTATGGCTCTCTTCTTCTAATGAAATCAACCTTAATTTGAAAGAAAAAAAAATGAGAAAATAATTCTAGGGCTCTAGAATAACAACACATTTTCCTCTTGTAGGTCACATCACTACACAATCATATCAGTAATGAACAGTAATAACAGATAGACTCTTTCATTTGCTGTATATTCTGGTCTGTTGTTACCTTTTATTGTTTCATTGGCAGAAGTCTGTTGAAAACAAAAATTAGATTGCAAGACCAACTATCAAAACCTACCATCCTTCCATTTTTAATATAACTAAATCTGTAGTGAAAAGTATAGTGTATTCTGCTTTTCTAAATTTGACCTTCATAACTATCATCAAGGAGGTACAACTGTTCCCCTCTCTGCCCCTTCCCCCCCCAAAAAAAAGCAACCAAACAGAAACCCAACCAGTTTGCACTTCTCTTTTTAACAGCAAGTAATTAAAAATCAACAGTCAGGTGAGTTTTGTCCCATGTCAGCAGATTTCTAAATGAACAGATCAGCAGAGTTGATGAAAAAAGCTCTCAACAGGAAAAAAAAAAAGCTGTGGGTTACATCCAGTTTTTATACAAAAGTACTCTCTTCAGTGAAGAATATACACTTTCTAACTGCTATTACTTTGTGTAAAGCAATTCGAGGAGTTGGGAATGAAGCAGCCACAAGGCTGATGTGGTGAAAAGGACTGTGTAGGCACATTCCTCCTATTTTCTAGTGACAGGACAGAACGAGCCAGCTCCCCTCCTCTTGAGGGTAGGCTGAAATTGGTGTTAGAGGAAATTAGATTTAGGCCAGATTCTGGTATAATGAATGTTTACTGTGAATGGAAAGTTCATGAGGATGTTAAAAGCTTTGTTTTGTGTAACTCTTTTCTAATCCTATATGTTTGTTTATTATTTTAGACAGCTAAATAGTGACATATTTTTCCCCCTCAGTTTTATGCCAGACAAGGAAAAAGATAATCAATAAATAAAAGCAATTATAACCATGGCATGGTATCTGCTGCATTTGGTGGTAGGTGCCAACACACACGTCTTGCATAAATCATGCATTCATTCTAGAACTTTATATTCAACATTGAAGAAAACAGTTACTTATTAAATTCTTTATTACCGTCACATGAAATGCAACAGACTCCAGGAAGTGCTGTGGAGACAACCACCTGCCAAATGGTACTTGGTCAAGTCCTTTCTCATGTGAATAGCACCAAAGCTGACCAATTTATAAACAGATTTTGGTCAGTGGTTCTGAACTGAAACTAGAAAGAGGACTCAAAACCTGAACTCTTTAAAAATCCATTATTATAAAGAGCTGAGCAAAATCCACTAATCAGTCAAGCTGTTCTCTGCTTTTTGACAACTGATCCTTTGCTGGGTACTTCATTTAAGCAAGGATAGTCAAAACAACAGGTGGCAGCAGGATTATATCAACACTGCATCTCCTGGCAACTGAATCCTGATGGTCAGGTAGGGGAGGGATCGTATCTCATTCTCCTCTCCCCACAGCAGTCCATTCATAAGTCTCTCTCACCTCAGAGCTACAGGTAACTCAAACCTTGACAGCATCAGCTGACTTAGATGTACTTTATACTAAGTAGATACTGCTTCATTGGATTACTAACCAGTGGTGTATACGTTACAGAAACTAATTGCTGCTCAGAGCAATCAGTAATCTATATCCTATTTCCAGGTGAAAGGAGATGCTGCTGAAAGGTGAAATACAAAAGCTCACCTATCTTCTCTCATGTATAGTTGTTTACCATTTCTTTTAATAAAGAAAAAATGAAGCAAAAGCTGAAAAAAATTAAAAGAAGGCTAGGAAAGATGAAAAACACATAAGAGTTTAATGGGTCATTTAAATGCTCTTAATTTCACCATAAAGTTAGTTAGTTTTCATGTACACATTACAACATTTCAGGAATTCTTGTACTGATCTAACTAGTAGGATTAGACTAGCTGTGTCTATATTTCTACTTAAATTTTTATTTTAGAACTATTTATAATTCTACTTATATTTCTACTTACTTTTTGTGACTTCAACTATCAGGAAGCAGATTATAGACAGAAATATTTATTATTTTAATATATAGAACATGTGACTTACTGACTCTGCTGATCTTCCACTGAATTGGTGCTTTCAATCTGCAGGTCCTCCTTTTCTGCTTTTTCTGTTAGTTTATTCACAGGATCTTGCAAACTCTGGATAATAACCATAACATAAATGAAGAGAAGAAAACAAATCAGAATCAGGAAAACAAAAGCCAAATCAGATTATAGAATCAACAGAAATTAGCAAGAATGGTTTGGAGCTGTATCAAAACTGTATCTGACTCCAATAAGCAAAATTTAAAATGCAGAAGATACTAATTCGAATTGAGTCTATGAACATGCTCCATATAAGAAAGTGGCCCTGGGCCACTTCTAAATTCATGTTCTGTTTCCAATATTTCTAAGGAAATATTTGCAATATTTCTAAGTAAAACTATCCATACTATGTACAAAGCAGGTACTGACAACATGTTCATTTGCTGTTTTGGGGGTTTGCCTCTTTTTTCCTTCTTCTTTTCTTTTCCTTTCTTTAAAAAAAATATATGAGAAAAATTAATTCTTTACATCTGTTTGTTCATCATATACTGCTTCTTTTCTTTCCTCCACAACTATTTACACAAACTTGGCAACTGCAGTGCAGTGGGAAGATATTACTTGTATCCTGAACCTGAAAATGAGGGTTAAAATCTTAGATGATTAGTTTGATAGAGGAGAGGCCAGGTGTGATATTATGAAACCCTACTGTTCTTTTGCGATCTGAAAGACTGTGCTCCAAGACAACGATGTGCAGTTTCATGGTCAGCATTTTTATAACCAAAATTTGAACATGTGACCAAGCCAACACAAAAAGTATTATAGACTGACTCTTTGAAATGATAAATATAATACCAGTTGCCCTGTTATGAATTAAGAATTCTATATGAAAAATTAAATAAATTAACACAGAAATGAAGTAATAGCAGATGTTAGCAATGTGAATATTTGTCTGTATCAAATGGTTTTGCTCTGAAGGTGAAAGAATTTTCCTCTTTCTAACGTCCAACTCAGTTTCTGAAAAATAAAACCATGTTTCATATTAATAGTCCTGACTATTTGTAATTAAATCTATTTATGTCACACTGATATTCATAGCACTGCATCTCACCCCAACTTCTCCTTCTGCCCGCCAAAAAGCTAAGGGTAAAACAAAGATGTCACCTTTTATGCAAAACTTAATATACACAAAAATGCTACTGTTTCACACCCAGAATTTGAATAAAACAGTAACATGTTTCATGAAAATTCTAAAACCAAGGAAAAAAGTGGCCCAATCTATTGAATAAAAGTTAGAATGCCCAAGCCATGTGTCACAAGAAAAGCATTCCCATACATGTCGCAGGTCTTGTCTGCACTATCCTATTAACCAGGATAGAAGAGTGCCCAGAAGGGGCATTCCAGTCTCTGCCTGGTTCATTACTTGTCTGTGGAAATCTACACTTCAGTGTTTTAGAACCTAAACTTATGGATCTGCCCTGCACTGCTGTTGCTTTTTTTCCCCTTCTCAGTAAGTTAATTCTACCTAGAAGTGCTGACTAATTTGCCATAAGCACCCTTAGCACTGCAGACATCATGGTCAAAGGATGAGGGACCAGAAAAGCAGCAATAATAAAGAGAGGCATTAAAAAAAAATTCCATTACTCTGTGGTTGCCACTTTTTTTTGACACTGTAACAGTGTTAACCAGAATCACATGTAAGTCTACTCGTATTCTGAATAAGGGCACTAGCCAGCTCAGCCAGATCACCTGTGAATGAATGTTACCCTTTACCTGCATTTGTAGTGGGCATTCATCAGACTGCATTTCTCATACTACTAACATTGATGTGCATTATTCCACTGGCTCCAAGACGACCTGGATTAGAGTTCAAAACCATACAAATGTACACTATTCTTGCACAAAAGTTCAGTGTAGAGAAAGACAGCAGCTCTGCATTACAGTGACCCTACTGCTTCGGGCACTTGAACGATCTTGGACACCGTCACAGTAGGGACACACAGTCCACTGTAATCAGGAGGTGATGGTGAAGCAGTTGTGGTGCTCTGCCTGTCACCCAGTATAGGGCCACACAGTCTGCCCCAAGAAGGTTGTAATGGTTTTGAACAACAAATAGAAGTGCTTTAACCACTGCTTAACTATACAAGTCAAAGAAAATGATCAGAAATAAAATCTTCTGCATCTTCTCAAAAAAAAAAAAAAAAAGGAGGGAAAACAACATCCTTCTTTAAGGAAGCATCTTTATGATGCTTTCTTCATTAGTGTTTCAGAAAATCCATATTTAAAGGACTGTCATCAAGCTACAGACAGCATAGAGCAATGACATTCACAAGTACCCTGGGAAGGAAACAGCACGATAATAATGGCAGTTACTATTTCCTGTATTAGAAAAATAAACACAGCTCTGAAATACAGCTTCAGTTTCAGTGGAAATAAAAAAAAAAATCGTTAAAAATCAGCAGCTGTATTTTTCAATGTTAGAATTTGATTCAGACAATATTCTCTCAAAGTCAGACAGAAAATAACAAAATCATTTTCCTCTCCCCTGCCTACCTCTACTCCACATCTTGATGCCCTCTACAAACTGAGGTATCTTTTCAAAAAGATTTAAAAAAGCTAGAGAATGAGTACGAAATAAAACTGAGTGTCAAAAGACCACTGCCAAACATTTTCTAAACATGAACTCACAGTAATATGATCACTACTGTCAGCAGACAAAAATCAAACTATGATATTCTCTTAATTGTTTCAGGTTACATTAGAAGAAGGGAAGAAGTTCCATTATCTAGAAAGCAGTGTTTAAAGAGCGTTGTAAAGACACAGACTGAGTTAAGACAAAAGTGATCACATTTCAGTTGGACATATCCCTGACTTTGTTGCTCAGAGCAGACAGATGTGTAACTTCATTCTTATGGCTGCTCACACGGACTAGCATGGATTTTGTTGCAAACTCCTTCATTATGTGGCTTAAGGCAGGATCCTTGCATGTTTAGAAAGCTACCTTCCTAGCTTTCGTAATTTCTCTTTTACTATAAGACTAAGACCATATACATTAACAGAGCAGGTTCATAGCCATTCACTCTGCCTAAATTGTCTGTCTCCAACACCGAAAGTCAGCCAGTGATATTTTGCTTGCTCACAATACTCAGCCTAAATATCCAAGCTGACAAGTGATTCCTCTCCTGCAGAGTTAACTCTGGTTCCAGCTCAGGCTCGTTTCTGAGGCTGCTATTCACTCACTAAATTCCTTCACCTGCATCTGGGCTGCTTTCAAGTCAAGCCAAGATCATCTGGACTGCACATAAAACCTGCCCTCTGTAGTTAAATCACCACTGTTGACAACACACTCAGCTCACCCACAGTTCCCCCCAAGTGCCTTGGACAACTAATGCACCTCTTGACAGAGAGAATCAAAGCCACACAGCTAACAGCAGTTACAGGAGCCGGGGATGCATCCCAAGACATGACAGTATTTATGAAGAAGTGTAACATGACTGAGGTGACAAAAACTGAGACATATTTCCTTTGGGGGCAGAGCTGAAAGGGAAGAGGAAAAACAGATAGTCTCGGAATTTCTTCATGGATGTTCATCAAGGAAAAGAATACCAAACCTCCCCAAAACCCTTAGAGAGACAAAATCATAACCAATATTGCCTATGAGTAAACTCACTGTGCGATGAACAGAAACAACAGAGGACATGAGACTACAGCAGAGGTTAGCAGAAGGCACCAGTGTTGTAGCATCTGTTTGGACAAACTACTGCAAACCACGTAAGAAGCACAGGCAGTGGCAATCCACTTTAAACAGAAATAAATGGATGCACTGAGATTCATACCTTTTGACTCCTTTACCAGGGTTATTATTATTCCAGGATCATCTGAACTCTTCAGGAAGTTTGGTATTATAGCATTGAAATGCAAAAAGTGCAACTAAATATTTATTAAGTAACCAAGGCAAATAAATGGTAACAGAAATTAGAAAATGGCATTACTCATGAAAAGTAGCCCCTGAAATAAACTTGAATTCATTTGATATAAGTTAATTTCAAGACAATGATACCTTAAAGGCTTTACTAAAACTGCAGCCCATCATCTATAATATTACAGCAATGGATACAGTAACAGATACTTTTGCATCACTATACACATAGAGATGTTAGCACATTAACAATCATCTTTCATCAAGCATAAAACTCGCAGTTAGGAAATACAGCTGCAATAGCACAATTATACTACTCTCAGCATGTGCCCTGAAGCAACGAAAACAAATGGGCTGCTTTTCATTAAGGGAGTTTGGCAAACATCTCTAAAGACAACGTTTTCTTTCCAGAAACAATCCCAAGAGGTGTTTCAGAGTCTCTTTCCTGAGGTAAAGCTGGTACATGAATATATATTTATACTACAAAACAGAAATAGTAATTTTCCAGTACATAGCACCTCTTAATTTTTCAGGAAGACAATCTACATCTAAGTCAAATATTAACAGTTTCTTTAATTTCTGGCTTTAAAGTAAAATGGTAATCCAGCAAGCATGTATGCTTAGTTTAATTCAGAGGGATCACTTGTATGAGCAAAATTTTGTCATTTTTGGAATCATAAAAGACAAAATTGATTTGCAAGCATCAAATTCAAAATTTTCTTTTAAGAAGGATCCCTTTTAAGATATGAGACAGGGAAAAATATTCTAAAAGAGGTGACTCCCAAATAAATGTAGAAATGGACACAATGGAATATTTTATGTATACTTTAAGCAATTATATATTCTGATTGTATATTTTAATGCATAAAGTCAACAACAGACATAGCATCTTCACTGGGTACATTTTTAGACCAAAAGTTTCTCCATCAGAAATCATACTACCCTAGATCTGTGATAGCCATTTGTTAAACTTCATTAAAAAATAATAGCACATAATCTCAATGTAGAATTAGCTTGCAGCTTCTTCTTAATATATAGTTACTCTGGCATGAACATATGATATGACTGGGAGGGATCAGTTCCCTAGCCATCATCTCTTGTTATTCCACACCCATGTCTAGCAGAGGAGAGATGAGACTCATGGGAGTACCACACCTTCAGAAGTGACAAGCAGAGATGAGATGACTTGCCCTAGTAGTGCACCTGAAGTAGCAGCAGACATCTATTCTCTTAGACAACACAGTCTCACCTGATGCAACCACCAGATCTTGATTTAATCTCCTTAGAAATCATTTAATGCAAAAAAAACGTGAACCATAGTTGGGGCAAAGAGATGACGGGGAAGACTTTGGTATAGAAAATAAACACACATTCTAGAGAGTGAAAGAAATAAAGAACTGATACTGAAAACCAGTAACACAGTCTTACTCCTAAGCAGCTCTTTTCTGAAAGCAGAGACTTACATGAAATTCTGTAGTATAAAAGTACCTACTGATAAGCATCATTTATCAGCATACAGATCACTGCAAAACCAGGAAATCACATCTTTTCAGTGCAGGAGGCCAGCAATAAAAATGGTTAAGATTCTCATAACAAAGTTAGAGTGCATCCTAAACACACTACAATGTTCACAATCATTTTTGCAGATGCTTTTTGCTTCAAGGGAGTGCTTGTTACATGTGGACTCAATATAAATGGTATTTTTTCATCATAGATTCCCAACCTAATTTCAGATTTAGATTATTCTGAAATGTTTCACAGGAGGAAGTTCAAAATATAACAAGCATCCCCAGCTGTCTCTCATCCTCCATCACAAGGATACTTCACACTCTGGAACTGGTGCGTTTTCTGTACAAGTTTCTCTCCAAGGTATCCAAATGTTACTATATGTCTTGAAACGTATGTCTTGTTCAAATAATCACATTTTTAGATATTAAAGAGAATAAAGAATAAATACCCAGCAACAATATAGGCTACCTACACAAATTAGACTGGAATAGCTTTGTTACAAAGAAAAGATAAAACAATTCCTCAGGAATCTTTCAACATCGTTAAGTTATGAGAAGAGCCCACCAGCATGAGAGGCAACAGTGGGGAAGTAAAGGGCACTTTCTTCTCTGGAGTTTAATGGGTGAGTCTAAAAGCAACTACTAGCCATGTCAAGATAGCTATGCTCAACTGTCTCCTGCTGAAATCTGGATGTAAACTCTGGCTAAAATCCATCTTCTGTGATGTGGACTATGCAAAAAAGAAGCTTAAAGTTAATTTAACTTCATAGCAAAGGAGGACTTCTCCTGCAAGACAGGATTCTTCAGAAGCTGGGTAAGATGCAATAGTTTATAAACCTTCTTTTACTTTTGTCCTCAATCAGGAAAGACTGAGCTTGAAATTTGGTTGGTTGGTTTGCTGTGATGTTTACAGCTCCAGAAGTAACAGTCTTCACAAGCTCTTTATTCACCTCAAAGTTCAGAAACTGCTCCCTCTCAACACACATTCTAGAAAACATCTTTAAATACAGCGTAGTCATGTACAGACAAGTTTGGCAGTCTGGGGTGAATTATACCTTACAACTCCAGGTGATTCTTTTCCAGGAGGTCTGGGGTACCACAGGATATACAGCATAACACAGCCCAAATTCTACTTGTACATGTCATATATACAAGTATTTCAGGGATTGAGGTTATGACTTGTAATCATTTTCAAATTGTGCTGTCTCTCCAAGCAAAGTGTCTTTACTGCAGGCTGTTCATTCCTTACTCTCCTCCCAGTGGCAACCCTTCCATCAGACCTCTGTCAGACACATGTTATTTTTCTCCAACACAAATAGTATTGGCCAATCACATAGTTGTTTCATTGCCTGGAATAACTACAGGACAAAGGTGTCTATGAGGATAACTGATGCTTTTCACTGTTTTCCCATTCCTCTACTGAACCTCAAATTTCAACACTCAAAACAACTTCATATGCAGAAACAGGCACAACCAGGAAAACACACAGTGAACTCAGATATCAGTGGCACATATGCCACATTCAAAGATGAAAAAGGATCAGCAAATATCACTAGTCTATAAAAATATTTCCCAGTAAAGGGTTAAAAAGTGAGTACAGATGTGGGAACCATGAGCATCCACTTACTCATATTCAGTCCAATAATGTGTTCTTATAGAGTCTGAGTTTTTAAAAACAAATGCAAAGGCAAAATAGTATTAATTCACTTGTGGGATTTCAGAGAGCAATGTAAATCCCAAATTCTGCTGGATTTTATGATTCCTTAGAAATAATCAAAAACAATTCCACTTAGCATTTAAAACACATACCTAAGTGCAGTGCTTAATAATGGCTTCCTTTGAAATATTCCTTAGTCACTGCACTGTATATGCAGTTTTTGAACCCACTAGTCAAAAGGACATTAAACAGAAAACCTGTAATTTAATGAAAAGACATGACAGGGACAAAACTGTCAGATAATATATGGACAAAATACCAATGTGTGCTTTCTATGTCCTTATATGATCTTCTGTGTTATCACCGGGCAAACATACATACCATATATATTCCTTACCTTTAACATAGTGAATTCATATGGCTGATAACCTTTGAAACTTTCATGGATCGCTGCCATAGTGTGTGAAGTTTTTTCCCAAAAATGAAGCAGTGTTGTCTGTAAAGTAAGACAGAATTTCAATACAGTGTTAACTCTAATACAAATCTGTTTTCAGTGCAAATTTCACATGTCCCCTCCAATCCCAGTTACATACTCCTACAGTTGAATATTGCCATGGTAACTTCTTAAAAAAAATGTATTAACAGGAAATCTTTGGAGGTCAACATTTTCCTTGGATACCTGATATGTTGTTAAAACATGAGAAAGGAGGTTGCATCTGCTCGCTCCCAAAAGATCCACTTTTTGACAGACATCAGTCTTCAGTTTGTCAAAGTTGAGTTTTGCATGTCGCACTTGTGCTTGAACCTTTAAACAAAGGGACAATTTATTATGTAGTGAATTTTTCCTCCGTTTTAAATTAAAATGCAAATCAATACAACTCTTAAGGAAATCAGACAATTAAACAGACTCAATTACAATTTCTACTTTCATCAATCAAATTGAAATTAAGATATGGCAGGCTGATACATGCTAAAGTATGACTCTTACTATCTTCTATGTTATTGCTTTTTGTACATATTCAGTGAAGTAATTTAGTTTTCTAACCCTTGTTTGTAAGGTGGATATTACTATAAAATATATACTGAGAACACTTGGAAAACATATTCATATTGGTATTTCTTGAAAGAAATACCATTTCAAAGCCTGATGAACAAATTTGGAACTGAAAGTTTGCTACATAATAGAGACGTGCACAGTCAGAGAAATCTCTATGTGCCTACAGTAAGAGACAAGTTACGCTGACAAACTTGAAGTCCATCTGCAACTCCTGTTGATGATATAACACTCCAAAATCTCTGAACTGTTACAAAAAATTAACTCATTAAAGTTATCCTTCTAAAAGGAGAGTGACTTTCCTGTTTATTCCTATCAGAAAAATCTCAAGTCCCCTTTTCTTAGAAACTAACAATTTCAGTTTGAAAGGGTTGTAGTTTTTCAAATTATTTTTCTACACCTGTTAAGTACATACACATGTACATCAAGCACATGTGTGACACCCTGTTACACAAACTGCACATGCTTGACAACAATACGGATCGTGATCAGGTATCAGGATAGAAAGTTCCCCATTTTTATGACAGCTTTATACACTACCTGAATACTATATTAACAAAAGAAATTTGTTTACATCCTGTAAACAAATTTTCTTATCATTTTCTTCTAAGAAAATGAGAAACAATAAAACCACAAAAAACTATGAATGTCCTAAAACTCTTTCTCAGTTACAATAAAACGTTTACCCAAAACCAGAAAATGTTTCACAGTGGAAACAAATTACTGAATGCAAATTATACATTTCCTTTCCTTTTCTTTTCTGGCCTAACTCTGAGAGTATACTCATTTTGTTCAGAATACGCAGACTGAATCAAAGATTTGACAAATGTCTATGCTTCTGATCTTCAGAAGTGAATCTGGAACTTTGCAGCAAGTGCCTGTGCTCCCTGCACAATAAGAACAAATGCCTATCTCATAACGCAATCTGAAATGTTGTAGTTACCATATTTCTAATTTTATTTACCCAATGATCAGGCTGACTCTGCATAAGCAGTACTGCCCATGGCCTTTATCTGTTCATAAGGAAGAAACTATCACAAGTCAAAATTTCTCATAAATGCAGAATCTTACAGATGTGATTTTAATTATAGAAAAGAATGATGCCCAGGAGAAAAAAAAAAAACAACCCAAAACTCACAACCAACATCTTTTTTTAAATAAAGGGCAGTGTTACAAAACAGCTTTGTGGTTAGTGTATTCATCTACATGACGAAGTCTTCCAGAATAACTCCACGTTATTACACAAAATAGTCAATGAGCAAATCTTGAATTCCACTATTATCAACTACAGCTCAAACTTCTGACCTGATCCAGTCCTCTAACCACATGGCTACAATATCATACTGATGAGTTTTGTTGCTTCGGTGAGGTAGAAACAGATTTAAGTTGCCTCAGGAAAGAGGAAATTGCTCCCCTGAGCTCTGCCTCTTAGGCAAGCATGACAAATGCTAAGGTATGATAAAGCCAGGAGCAGCTACTGCCAAGATATCTTCCTATGATATTTTATGAAAAGCCTTACAAAATTGGAACTACAGTGGCATGCGCTGAGGCTGCCTCTTAGTTTTGGATCCTCAAGGAATACTACACTACTTCTAGTTTGTGCACAAGCAAAAGCACCATGCTATTCACACCAGGAGTGCCATCCACACATAACCATCTAGTCAAAAGAGTAGGTGGAAAAAGAGCTTATGGGCCTCTCAAATTAAGCAGCAATGCCAGAAGACCAGAGCAGTGGCAGAAGGAGTGTAGAATCTTTATCCAGTGCTGAATAAACACATTAGTCCTGTGTTAGGTCCTCAAATCCTTTATTTGCTTCAGCTGCAAGTGTCTGAGAGCATGGATTTACAACTTCAGTCTAAAAAGGAGAGTTATGAAGAAAATCATGGGCCTGTGCAAAAAGGAACTTCTAACTGAAATCCAAATATGAGATTACCTGCATCTTTTGCCAGAAAGAATTGCTACAACAGGCAGAGATTTAAGTAAGAGGGATTGTAGGGCCATGAAAAATCCAGAGAAATTCAACTGATGTCAATGGAAACATGTCACATATAAAACTATACTTTACAATGATGTAGCTGAGGTCAAAATCCCTTTCCTAGTAAGTATACTGCAGCACTGGTGAAAGCACAGTAAGAACATCTGTGGCTTTGTAGGCTGAAAGTCCAAGTAAACAAATGTTAGTTCTGGGGGATATGAATACTCTGTCAGAGATGGTGAGCCACAAGGAAGAAACAATACTACTAAACATAATTATTAATTCCTACAATTGAAAGTCTGCATGAGACCTTACAGATTTGGGTCTATCTCACATCTCCAACTCCTTAAAAAAGGACAAAAAAGTCCCTAAAACAGAAACACCTACAACGTTTGAGTTGTTGTCTTCCTGCACACATTCTTCAGGGACATTTAGCAAGGAACAAAGTCAGCATTTATCTTAACTGAATATGCAATTAATGTCTCTTTTAAAAGCTAGAGCATTCACAAAGAGAAAGAGGTGATCCACAACACAGCGTGGAATACAAACCCATGTGTTTGTAATACTCATACAGAAGATTCAAAATACTTAATGCTGTGTTACCAAATGTCACACATTTCTCTTGCTAATCATGAAAGAGGCAATACTATGAGAACTACTGAAATAAGGATGCTTTTAGGTTTTTTTCATATATTGAAAGTTTGTTGAGCAGAATTACTCTCCTGTTTTCAGCAGCAGTGCAGGACAACCAAGAAAGAACATGGCATACTACATCAGCATGACCTTTTGCCTTTTACCTGTGCCAACAAATGCATTTTAAATTCAACTTATCATTAGACATCTTTTAAGATTACTTGTGGCTTCAGGAATTAGGTATAAAACCTTAGTGCTTACAAAGCATAATATACTTAATACCACACAAGTTATCGGAATGAGCTTCTGGTTTTCTACTCAAGGGAAAACTGTTATAACACATACTAACCTTCTTCTTTCTCTGCTATTACTCTCTAAGACATGAGAAATAGGACCTCTGTGTTTTCAATTTTTATTCATATATTTATGTCTATTAAGGCTGAAAATACAACGTTTCTTGAAAACCACGATCTGAAAACCAACAGGATTTTATAGACTCTAAGAACTGCCCTGAACCAAACACAACTTCAACATTTTATGATGAAAGAGCTTTTAAGCATCTGAAACTGCAGGTGCTAGATGTGAGTTTATGCTCTATAAGAAAATTTTATTACATCATTGACATAAAAAAGATTATTAGTCTTTGTCTCTTTGTAAGCAGCAACCTGCTTTTAATTTCCCAATGCAAACATCTAAGTACAACATTGATGAGGAGCATATAAGAAAACAAATTTGGAAAGCAGTATTTTACTAAATCAGTATCTTGATAGACTATCGGATTCCAGATAAAACTGAAATAATTCCAAAAGACTATAATATATAAGTAAGTAAATAAAAGCTAAAATCCTAAGTCTTGGGGTCTCAAAAGTCAGACTCTAGAATGCTTGACTGTAAGAGCAAATATTTGCTAACACAGGTTGCTAGACAGAATTGGTCAGGAACCACAGTGGATTGATTGGTCCAACCTCCCCTGCTCAAGCAGGGTCATCCTAGAGCACATGGCACAGGTTTGCATCCAGACAGTTCTTGAATATCTTCAGTGAGGGAGACTTCACCATCTCTCTGGGTAATCTCTTCCAGTGCATGGCCACCCACACAGTAAAGAAGTTCTTCCTCATATTCAGGTGAAACTTCCCATACATCAGTTTCTGCCCACTGGCTCTTGTCCTATTGCTTGACACAACTGAGAAGAGCCCGGCTCCACCCTCTCCATAGCTTCCCTTCAGATACTTATAGAAGTGATGAGGTGCCCTCTCAGTCTTCTCTTCTCGAGACTGAACAGGCTCAAATCTCCAAGCCTATCCTTGTAAGAGGATCTTTGTAGCCCTCCAGTGGACCCACTCCAGAAGCTCCATGTCTCTCTTGTACTGAGGGGCCCAGAACTAGACACAGCACTCCAGGTGCAGCATCACTGGGGCTGAGTAGAGGGGCAGGATCTCCTCTCTTAACCTGCTGGAAATGCTCTTCCTAATGCATCCCAGGATACCGTTGGCCTTCTTGGCCACAAAGGCACACTGATGGCTCATGGACAGCTTGTTGTCCACTGGGTCCCCATGTCCTTCTCCAGAGAGCTGCTTTCTAGCAGGCACACTGGAAACCTATATTCAAACAGAAAAGTCCTAATCTTCAAGCATGCTAATGATAAGAAAAAAAAAAGCAAGATTCAGACTCAGTTAAGAAAACCTATTTGGTATGTTCAGTTTCTAAAACACAGATTTGCCATGTATTTTAAAGGAATCTTTATGTCCTCTGCAGTGTATCTGTGTTATTACTTTCTTTTAGTTTCCCATAAAATGCAAAATTTATTTCCAGTAGTAGCCTAATTTCAGGGATGATTCAGCTAGTGAAACATCATCTCCAAAATTAACTTATGTCAGATAAATGCACTAACTCACTTTACATACAGTATATTTTTGTCTCAGCATTTCCAGCATAGAAGCAGAAACAGATGCTTTCAGTCTAATTTGTCACCCAGCCTCTCACTTACTTGATCTGAAAAGCATGCACAGCATGTGTATAGGCTGGAAGGAGGGGGGTAAGGAAATCAAGAGGGAAAACTGCCTGGAATATAGCAAATCTTCCTGTTGGGGGCTCTGGGTAAACTCTACCAGCAGATGGAATCAGCACAAATCTCTGCATTAAATAAGCATAGCACCTTCTGGCCTACCTGACTGTTGTAAATACTACAAGAAAATGCAGTCAAACTGAAGCAGGCTGTAGTTGGAGGACTCAGTATTTAGTATAGCATGTATTTTACAGTATTTCTGCATATAGCACTGAAAGCATAAGGAACTAGATCCTCAGTTCCTATGAAACCATAGTAACTTCATAGCCTGAGTGGTGTTTTGACAAGGAGCACCCATTACACTTTTACATGAACATATCTTAGTGCTTACTGATTTATTTTTCCCCTTTTTTTTTAATTCAAGATTGATGACGCATAGTCAGAGAACAAGAAAAAGGTAATGTTTTATACAAAATAATGCCTGCAACTGAAATTTTCCATGTGTAATGTACGGACTTCCAACATCTTGCACAGTATGAAACCTGATTTCAGTGTGCTTTGGTATGTTCTACATTTTGCAGACTATACTTTAACTCAGCTGTTCTCCTGGGTTGTAATAGTATTTATTGCATTCATTAATCTCTGTCCCATCAATTTGCAGGAATACTATTTAAGAACAAGGGTTAAAGAAGAGGTGGCATACTTCTGTTCATCTGCTTCAGGCCTGGTTATTAAACTCTTCATTTATGATCTGATGAGAAACACTAGTAAAAATTAATTTTAGGAGATGAAATTTATAAAGCAAGCCACGCCTAGCTAAAAAGGAAAACTACTTGGACAGTACAAACAGATTCAAATAATGTTTTTATGTATGAAGCTGAGCAGACGTATGTCACATTTTTTCAGGAAATGAAACTATTACTGAGATTTGAATTAGGATAACCTTAGTGTAGAACAAGTTCCAATAATAAATTTCTCAAATTTGCCATTTTGGACTTAATTAAGGTTGCCTATGCTTGTGCAAACATCCCCATGCACCTCACTCTATTAAGCTTGATTAAGCAAATTTGAAGTTATGTTGCAGTTCATCAAAGGACTTAATTACTATTGAATGTCTACCAGTCTCACTCTGGAAATCAACAAATCACCTTCTAGTGGAAGGTGTCCCTGCCCATGGCAGGGGGTTGGAACTTGATGAACTTTAAGGTGCCTTCCAACCCAAACTATTGTATAATTCTATGAAAAATACTGTCTGCCTTTCTGCCACGAAAGAACAACTGATAGGTCAACTTTGAAAAAGAAGTTATGTGTGAGCAAGGAGAAGAGAAACTTGCTGTACAGACTGCCACCTTCTTTTCCTGTGCACCACCAGCAGAGTGGAGCTGCTACCTATGACTCAGATATGCAGTTGCTACAGCAGTACAAACAAATAACACTTTGAAACAGTTATTGAAAATATGTTATGTTTTGATGTAGCTTAAATGTATTGGCAAATTCATGTGGAATGACAGTACATAAGTGAAAGCTGAATTAAAGACGTATTAGGCCAGTTGTGTTGCAAGAGAGAAAGATACTGGAAAGAAAAATGATACAATTTTCTGATATCCTAAAGTGGTAGAAAACTTGCTATATACCAACTTGAACTAGGCAAATCTATCACAAGATAGAAGACAGCACAAAATCTTTTCAGCCACCAAAGACCATTTTTCTAATGCTGAAACATTAATGGTGAGAAGCAAATGAAACAGTCAACTGAGACACAGTGATATCCAACATAATCCAAAGAAATCAATACCTACTCAAATAATTGCAAATATCTACTAGCAAATTACCTGCCATAATTGCCCCAAGATTTCAGATTTAATTTTTCATGACAATCCTGGAATTCTGAGTATGTAACAGAAGATGAGTACTAAAGTGCACAAAGAAAAAAGAAGACAAAAAATTTAAAAAAAGACAGAAGCAATGCTGTACTGCTCCATAACAGAATATAGACAAATGCAGCTTAATACGGATAAGTATAACAGTGGCTACATTTCACTGTATTTACTGGGACCAGAACAATCATGTTTCTTTGCCAATCAACTCAAAACAACCGTCTACAAACAGAATGACCATAAAGTCAGCATACATTCATAAAAAGGTTTTTTTTCATTTAACATTTTAGTTTCTAGCCAGAAGCATCAAATCTCCATGATTTAAACATGTGTTTTGCTCTCTGTACGCCATGATGAAGAGGTCTAGAGAAAAGAACTAGCAAAAAGTCACATTATAACCAAAATATTATTCTCCCAAACTCAGCAGCTTTCACACCAACTTTGTCATTCAAACCTGCTACAATTTATCTATTTTCACAATCCTACCATATTTGAATTGACATGATAGAATCATTCTTACACTTAGGTTTCCTTCTCAAAAAAATCCCAAATGAGTTTGGTCAAAACTGTGATTTTCCATCTACCTCTGCAATCACAATAGGATACTAAGTAATAGCAGCAATTTCTCTAATTCACACACAAGAACAATAGCTTCTGAAGATAATTCACATTTTCATTTGATTATGTGACTATTCCCTTTGATTTCAATATTATTGCTCATTATTATTTAGTATTTGTATTACAGCAGTTCACAGAAGTTTCAAATGAGACCTTCATGCCAAAAAGCACTGGATAAAGCACTGTCCCTGAGTTATGGAATACTCAAGCACAAGCCCAAGTGTTTGAGGGAGAAAGGTCTTAAATTAGGATTACACAGGAAAAACAAGCCCTTACTGGGTATCTGCACAGGTGAGTGATCTTGCCCTGGGGATACTAGAGTCTAACCCACTAGAACAGCTAACATTATAGCAGCCACTTGTTCCATTTTACAAAATACACCAACTAAAGACCCTGCTTGCACACATGATCATGACCAGCCTGCACCGCTCTGCCAGTTGTGTGGTGCAGTCCCCTTAAGCCCCATACATAGGCACACACATAGGCAGCTTTACTACAGAGTTTTCTGTTTCAACACCTAGCAGCTAAAGAAACATTAGCGCTGCCACTGGGTGTCTGGATATAATTCATTCAAGCAAACCTTCAGCTGTTCTCCTGGTCTGAGAATTTGAAGTTTGTCAAGCTTGGAAGTTCTTCTTCTTATTATACTGATTTATAATATAAATATATACTTAATGGCATGAAGATAAAACACTGAACTATTCTACATAAAATTCCAAGTCTTGTGGAGTGCAATTTTTCAGTTTTGCAGGGGTAAAGCCATAGGATTTTAAACTACTCTCTCCATTTTCCTTCTGTCCCCACCAGGAAAGGCTAGTACAAATGCCTGGAATTTTTGACTGGAGAATATTTGCATAGCAGGGAAGGAAAGGATTATACAATAGAACTAAATTTCACATGGACACTTTATACTGACATATGATAGCTTTGATATAATGCACAGCCCTAAATTAGCATGCAACTGATGGTACAGCAGAATTATTTCTATTAATTTCATAGAGTTGAGAAAAAGATTAATTTTTGTGTTCTATTCCCATTTGTGCCTGTGATATTGTATTATGCTGTAGAACAACTGGGGGGTTAATTATTTTTTCATTAGAAAAGTGATTATACTTTGATAGCTCTTACTTCTGCCCCTAACATGCTCCCTTTAAGTACTGGAAGGTGCTATAAAGGTTTTTGTGGACTCTTCCCCAGACTGAACAATCCCAACACTCCCAATCTGTCCTCACAGGAGAGGTGCTTCACCCCTCTGATGATCTTTGTGGCTCTCCTCTGAACTCACTCCAACAGGCCTGCATCCTTCTTGTGCTGGGGGCCCCAGAGCTGGGCACAACACTCCAGGTGGGGCTTCATCAGAGAGAAGCAGAAGGGTAGAATCACGTCCTTTTACCCACTGGCCATGCTGCTTTTGGTGCAGCCCCAGACACAACTGGCTTTCTGGGCTGGGAGCTCACACTGCTGGCTCATGTCTAGTCTCTCATCCACCAAGTCCTTCCTTCCTTTTGTGGCTGCTCTTAATCCATTTTCTGCCCAGCTTCTATTTGTGCTTGGGTTGCTCCAACCCAGGTGCAGGACCTTGCACTTGGCCTTGTTGAACTTCACAAGTACATTTGTTATGTAATACACTTCTATGGTTTTAAAGACATATCAGATGTTATTGGCTGTAGTTGAACTACTACTTTCAGAAATACTGCAATTTTTGATACTATTTTAAATAAATGAATCTTACACTGAATTTACCTTTTTCAGTATGTTAAAAACACTTTATTAGAAACATTTGGGTATCTGTGGATGACAAAGTTTTAAACTCCAGGAACCACCAAAAAGATGGCATATTTTCTCCAATTTTGTTATTTTCAACATGTCCTAATAGGACATAGCCCATTTCAGCAGTTCTTTGAGGAGAGCCATTATCACTCCCATAATAATCTTTAAAATTGTCATCACTATTTTGGATCAGTTTTTGCCAGAATTTGTCCCTCTGCACTCACTTATCCCCTTGGTCATTTATATCTGAACTGGCTTTGGGAAGCTCTCCAGGTTTTCTAGAAAATTATTCCTAGACAGTTCTTATGCATTTTGCCAGAGAGTTTAAGGGCAGAACAAATCAGTAGATTAACATCACAAAATACTACTCCTGCACTTACCCTAAGGCATGCCTTCCACAAAGGTATGCTCAGTGTGCCTAGCTCAGATCTCAACATCTACCTTGTTACCTTGTGATCTGTGTTACTGGATGGAGGTGTAGCCAACATAAATAACTGAGACTAGAGTTCAGTTCATATTGCCCTAAAAGAGGCCATTTCTATCCACTGAACTATAAAGAGAACTCCTGTTGATCAGTTTAGGTGAAGACATCTACACAGCACATTTCTGATGTTATGTTTGATAAACCCAAACCAGAATGACACTCAGAAAAAAACAACCAATCTCCTTTACTGGTAATAATAAACATAAACATTTAAATATGTCCCTTACTACTGTTTGAATTCATCCAGTATAAGCTTACAAGTCATGATTCTTGATAAACAGCTGATGAGAAGACTGAAGAGCTCATGAGGAGCTTATGCATGTACCATGGTCAAGCCAACTTTTCATCTTCTTTGTTAAATGAGACAAATTGACTTCGAAACAGCTCATCTTACGTAGCTTCCCCCAGTCCTCTTATTACATCTTGGTTTTTGATACCCTCCCTCCCTAGTTTTTCAATCCAGAGGTGTGGACTGTGATCTGCACTCACTCAAACTGCACCAAGAGACACCACTGGTTGACAGCTAAGCTACACCTTTACAGAAGATCTTCACAGAAACTGCTGCAGAAAGTTTTCAGCTATAGTTGCAGAACTCCAATTAGCAATTTGCTGCCTGGGAGAAAATAATTAAATATACTAAAGGGATGAAATTGTGACTAAATACACAAAAGAACTGTTTAATCTGGAACTTCAAAACATACACTGTTTTGTTGTATGTCCAATCACTAAAGATGCGTCTGTTGTGCTCAGGATACAAATATATCTCAGATGAAGTATAACTATTGTTCCCTGTTCTCTTCTTTGACCACAGAGCCTCATGCTTTTATTTTCTCCTGCCTATGTATCTTTGTCCTAATTTCTAGCTCTGTCATTATCCCCTCAGTACTTTGGGTCAGATGCCTGCATTTTTCTTCCTATTTGAAATCCATGTCTATGGTCCTGGGTCAAGAAAAATGTCATGTTAAAGACCAGTGTGCTTAATAAGCATTGTTGCCTTTTTTTT
>VXBX01008443.1:385870-421166 GCA_013400415.1 Scytalopus superciliaris | reverse complement strand
TTTTTTTTTTTTTGGTGTGTGTTCTTTAACAGAAGTAGGAAAATATGTTTTTAGGTACACTGCATTAACTACTACTACTTTTAAATCCCCAACAGAGGATTATTTTCCTGTAAGATATAGAAATGTCATATCTACCAAGCAGCCAGGGCGTGGACATGCACCAGGACTTCTCTGTGGATTTTTTTTTTTTTGGTAGAATATGAAACTTGCTCTCTGTGCCACATTTATGCCACATTTCCCTCTTCAGTTTTTCACTATTTGGCCTGTAAAAATTTTACTGCCTTGAGCCTGCTGGCTTACACACCACATAACTCCAGCCTGGCAGTAATGAGTAAGCCATGGTCAGAACTGCTTACTTCATAACCACTGACAGTCAGCAGATGTGAGCAATTCTCTGAGCCCTGTGAGGATATAAAGTTATGGCTGGCTTGAATATTCTTGCTTTTTTTACTCTCTCCAAAAAACAAAGGTTGGTTGTACCATCTTCTGATGTATTCAGTGATGGCTATCACAGAAATTGAATAGCTCTCCCTCTCTCCTTTATGTAAACACATAAGACATTTATCTTACTTAGTTTTCCTTTTTTTTTTTTTTTTTCCCTATTGCCTCACTTCCTTCCCAGCCTTGTGTTTATTCCTGCTGTTTTATAATCTATCTTTTCCAACTCTCTTGTGCCTCTTTAAGGATGGGGAAAAATGAGAACCTTCTCACACATTATGCATGCAATTCCATAAATATTATGCAGGGACATGAAGACTTTTTTTTTTTCACTCTGTATTTTTCTTCTACCCAAAGCCAAGCTGGATCTGCAAAAGCAGATCAGTTCAGGCTTAGCAATGGGGGCAAAACAAGGCAGGCGAGAATGAAATATCTGACCAAATATGTAAATTTGTTTCTGTAAAAAGAATGATAGATTAGTATTTTCCAGCGCTGAAAAAAGAGATGATTAAGGAGGAATATGATGGGAGGCCATCATAGCACATATACGCAGTTGTAAAAGAGACATTGGCCAACACAGGAACCAGAGGGTGTTAAATCAAACCAGCCACTCGAACTCAACACAGGGGCAGTGGATCTTTGTACCATCTGCATGATACATACATGTCTGCAGTGCAGCGCTCCAACCACACTCATGCACTGGGATGGCAGGAATTTACACTGGTTCAAAAGGCAACTAGACAATTTTATAGGAAAATAAACTAACAAACCCTATATCCTATTGTATCTCCACTGATCACAGTACTACACAAAAATGTCACTCTATGGAACTCCAGGGTGGCTACCATTAGTCACCAATGAAGAAAAGTGATGGAGAGACAGCGGATTTTTGTCCAAACTAATATGTCTGTCCTTTGGAGTAATGTAACTGTGAGGCACATTTGCAGGTTAAGGTGAGTTTTAAGAGTTTTTTCTGCTAGCTTTAGACTGGTGCAGCACCTTCTTATGGCAGGAGAACTCTCTGTTCTGTGTTCTAAGGTAGCACAGATACTTCAAATGAGGTTTTCCAACATAAAACCTGTGTAACTGCAGATTTTCCATTACAGAAATTCAAAATTACAACAAGTTATATAATTTTATAACTGTTAGAGGTGCCAGGGTGTATTCAAGCACTGCCTATATTGTAACTGCTCATACTGTATGGCAGTATGTAAGCTTTGCATTCACACAGATTCATTTGGAGAAGGGATGTTGGAAATGTTGGGATGCTCCAACATTTCTACCATTTTAACTGCAGTCCAGAGAGGAGGTCAGATCTCAGCATTTTACTTTCAAAAACTTTTGGGTTTTTTTGGACAGAGGGCTACATATACATTTAAGACCTGAGCTCTGAATGTTGGAAATCAATTGCCAAAACCTACAGGACCTACTTGGACATGCCTAGCTTATATTCCAGCATCCATCACATTTCCTCTATCCTCATTCAAGTCCCAGAAGGTTGTCTGCTGAGTAAAATTTTTACTTATAGTATTTAAGTGGGGACTGGAATACTAAACAGTGCTATTGCCTACATGAAACCTCTGGGAAACAGTATACCTGGATAATTTTTCCCTCTATTTTTTAGAAAGTACTTTGCTAAAAATAAATATTGTTATAACAGCCCTATTACTAGGTTACATATTTTATGAGAACAAGTCTACTAATTAAAGATACTCCAAATTCATATGAAGTCTTTTGCTGTTCAATCAACAAGATATTCTAATTTTAGATGTCTCAAGAAAACATGCTTTTTTCCTTTCCTGTTTTAACCTTTTTTGATGTGAATTTGACATATTTCCCCCCTACTATCAACACTATAATAGTGCAAAGAGATGGGTCCAAATCTCTCTCCAGTAGCAAAGTTTCATTATATCCAAATCAAATTTATCTCAGACACGAAAACTATTTGTGGCAAGTAATACAGCTCTTTGTACTGAATAACAACATTCTGAACAGCTGCCCTGCAGCAAGAGAAATCTAGTTCCTTCATCATTATTAAAAAATAATTTTGTCCCCTCACAGGAAAAAAAACCCCAAACACAATAGGTTGAAAGGTGCTGCTTGAGAGCAACAGAAAACCTCTGACGCTTTTTTTCCTAAGGAATTACCAGAAATTAAGGAGGTATTTTCCTCCTTGATTTTTGCCCCGCTAGAATAGCCCAGTAGAAGCAGACACATCTTGTCATTTGGGGAGAGCGCCACCTCTGCAGAATCCTTTCCACTTATCCAGCAGCTGGACACAGCCCTGATCAAAGTCACGTTTCTCAGCACAATCCAGCAAGTTCATCCAGCCAAAAACCAGACAACAAAATCTTCAACTCTAAGCCTCACAACAGCTTTCACAAACAGAACCCACAGTGTGGCCCTAGAATACGAATCCAATTGCTTAACATAAGAAGAAAAAGGCAACAAAACATAAAAAGGAATATTCACAGAAAATACCATATATCTGCTTTAAAAAAACCTCTATCAAATACAGCATGCAACTGACTCTTAAATACATGTGGATCACTTCCATAATTCCAACTGCTATTTACTGTAAAACGAAGGAAAGTCTGCTAAATTAAAAAAGCTGAAAGCAACAATAGTCTTCAATTTTTCACAACAGCACTCAAAGTCATTATCAAAATTATGATCACATCACAACACAAAAAAATCAGACAAAGCAAAAAACCATTATTGAGTCACCCCATTTTAAAACATTCATGAGTCTGAACCCACAGCCCAAGAAATAACTGTATGTTACTTTTCTGCAGGTTAACTAAACTATTTTAACAACAGTTTTGAATCAAACAGATGCTAAGACTTATTTCAAATTAAGAGTTGCTTACTTGAATTTAAGCTTGGAAAAATACATTTTTAAACTAAATAGATAGATGCTCTTCTCACAATGCACTGAATGTTCACAAAGAATTCTGCCCCAGTTCAGCTTCATCTTGGCACTACCTTTCAGAAAAGCAGCATTTCTGCATAACCATGCATCTTCCCCAGAAAATTGGCTATATATACTCCTGGTTTTTCCTTTTCAAAAATCTTCCGCCACTCTTCAACGACATAGCCTCCTTACATGTTGCCAAATAACTTCTTGATCTCCTGCCTGTGCAGAAAAAAATCAGCTCCAAATGAGTGTGTCCACACTACGCAGTGTGGGACCTGGCCTTAGCAGCTTTGACCCAAACATTTATAGTTCTTTTTCCAAAGAAAGGTTCAGGGGGAAATAAAGGGGTACAGTCAGCAGCAACATTCCAGCTGACACTACAGCTGGCTGCATGAGGTCTCTCCTTTGATTTTACCCAGCACAAAGACAAACTACTTATGGTCAATCTGTTCCACTTCAAATTGTATCAAAGGAGGGAGTTTTAATGCAGTGTGATATGTGACAGCTGAGAGCTGGAGTGCACACAGCCTCTCCTCCCAACTCATTCACATTGGGCCATTACAGGACTGAACTGTGCATGAAAGCATCTCTCTCTCAGAGCTCACACCTTCTGGCTACTCTCTGATTATCAGTGAGAACTCAACATACTCCTCAAGCTATTAAGATGGATGGATTTCTCACAGCAATTGTATTCATTTTTACAGCTTGGATCAATATGTAAATTGCTTTAAAAATGGAACAAACATGAAATGACAATTTAAATGAAGGTAAGGTGGTAAATATATAGCTTCTAGCCTTGCTAGAACATCTGCATTTTTCTACTTTAAGAAACCTAAATACATGCCTCAACTTTCTGTTGGTAACAGGTTTCAGTATTAGTCAAACTTGGAATGTGTGCTTTACTAGGTTGGAAGGAAAAAAAACACCAAAACACACATTGACACTAATAGCGACCTTGAAGTAAGGACATACAAAGAAAATATTCATGAGACCAGGAAACTCTTAATTTGAATACAGAGTGACATTCATCTAAATAGCATTACTTCAGAGTTTGGGGATAGACTTCTACATTTTCAGCCCCATATGTAGTTCCAATAGGGAGCACAGATCTCTCAGTTTGCAGGTGTGAGTCATCTCCATGACCACATGCTTGGATATACCACTGCAAACAGGTGCATATTTTCATGCATGGACATACATCCTCTTTAGGGAAGAGTTTGATCCTGATAACTTAGAATATCTCCTCTCCTGAAATATAAGGAAGTTGATAAAATCCAACAGTTCTTTGCACAGATGCAAATAACTTTATGTAGCTGAAAACAAAAAGTCACATTTTATTAGCATGATGAAAGTCTAGGAGTTGCCAAAAATTATTGCAAAGATTTGTAGCAAGAAGCAGGCTGATTAAAATAAATGGCAAAAGCAAAGAAATAAGCTTTTAGAGCTGAAATATCATATACAGCTCTAAACCAGGCGTAACCTGGACTCAGTGTTAAAAGTACTGAGAATTGCTGAGTTTATCATAACTCAATTGTATTAATCATATTCAACAACCTGAGAGCAAAGGATGGTTGGCCACATGGTGCACAGGGGAATGCTGGCAAGTGGAGAGCAATTAGACAGTCAGCCCCTGCAGGAAACTGAGACAGGTAACTACTGCCTTTGAACACTGAAAAACCAGAGGGATGATGTAAAGAAAATCATAATACAGCATAAAATAATATGCCTACTATGCCATGATTGTATTCCTCTCGTAATTACACAGTTCAGTTTATCTAATCTACTGTAGATAATTTGGAGGTCTTTTTGACTCCTTTAGGTGCCCTGTCCACATAGTCAAAAATGTAATTTATATTTTTAATTTCTTTGCATCCCAGTTAAATTCTTCTAGGCTTGAGCAAGATTGTTACTTGAATCTGGGTCCCATTAGAGTAGGCTAATGGGAGGAGTGAATAAACTGGAATTAGGTAAAGGGATGTCAAAAGCTCAAATTCAGGTGCAGTAACAGTATCCCCATTGAAAGCACCATAAAACAGTAAGCTGGCCTGCACAATCCCCTTGGCCATTGCAAAGGGCAGTGGGATGGGCAGATGTACAAACTACTGGGGAATGCCAGTGACACAAATCATAGCTGCAAATCGTAGCTGGATGTGACAACAACACTCCAAGAAAGATAACTTTCACAAAATTACTGTGATGACCAAAGTCCTTGAATATTTAGTCCCCAGATGCTCTCACTGTCCTGAGTGCAAAGGCACTCTGTTTATTGTATTCATGCAGGAGTAGAAGTCCTGAAAGTTGAGGTTTTGTGTTTCATTTTCTATTTAGCCTTTCGGCACAAAATATGAAACGACACTCACTAATAATCATGACTCATTTATAATGCAAAGACTATCGTACGTAATCCTGTGCATTGTTATTGCTGTTCCTGGTTGGCATTTAATACATCAATAAGCACACCTTGTTTCCATCAAAACAATTAAATTATATTTTGTCAAGACACAAACTCTGAAAAGACACAAACTTACAAAAAAACCCCATATATTTCTGTAGTGCTCTTCAGACATCACACTGTGCTATTAGAGAAGAAACAACATTTGAAATCTAAGCAGTGTTCAGGCAGAGCCCTGAATCAGAGATGGTGCTATATTCGCCATTTTTTTGATTAGAACAGTACCTTCTCTTTATTCGCTTTGTTTAATCCTATCTAATCTGGTTTCCTTATGTGAAGGAGAAAAATCAAACATAGCACCTTTTTAGTCATTCAGAGCCTATGGAGCATATAACTGAACAGCAAAGGCCCTATGAAGTAAAAGCAGATGGCCTACATCATGCATGTGCCCAAGCATTTTAGGAAAGTATAAGAAGAATTCCTGGGCAGTGGCGACCACAGAAGAACTTGGTTCTCTTGTGTAAACAATGTTTTCCCCAACAGCTGTATTCCCCTTCCTGTTTATTCTTCTCTCCTGCAGAATACTCTCAGTTCAGTCACATCTGTATTTCATTTACTTTTAAAAAATATTTCTTTAGCTATCCTCTTAGACTTTTCAGATTATTAAGGCTAAGGGAATTTTCCAAATCTCATTTCTCTGTTCACAGCCTACTCTGTTCACATTTTTACACTTCATTTAGGTTCTGAATTCACATAATGATCCACATGGGTGAGGGGTTTTGCCCACACAGGCCAGCTTGCAGGGTTCGAGTTTTCACATGAGCAATAGAAATTGTCTAGGCAATCATCTTTTCTTTCTCATTTTAAGACCAAAACACAACAGGATAAGTGAAAATAGTGTTTAGTTGGCCTTTTTTTAAAAAAAAAATAATCCAATATTAAATTTAATATTTACACATTTATATGATTATTAGACATGAGAAACTCTTGGAGCTATTTATCACACCATATTTGAGAGAGTCTTTTTAATATTGGCACTAATAATTATCACAGGAAAGTCAGACTTGATTTAAATCACTTTTTTAAAAAAATATATTTGTGGTACTCTGTTGAAAGATTCTAATTTCTGCTATTTAAGAGAACAGAAATTTCTAGGATGTATCTTGCCTGCCTTTTCTTGAAATAAATACAAATCCAAAAATACACAGTTAAACCAAGTCTACCTTTTTTTGATTTCAGCTAGGTTACACGAAACAAGGTTGTTAAAAATTAAATAGTATCTGTAATTTAGCACTTAATTTTATTTTACTTTACAGCCATTTTGCCGAGTCTCACCTTAAACTCTTCTTTCTTAAAAATAACAGAACAGATGATGAACCATCTCTGAAAGCATTAATCTCTGGAAGCAGCTATATTCTGCAAGTAATACCTCTAAAGATGATGTAATCTGTTCCAAGAAGCCTGTTACTATTTTTAAGTGGCATACTCTTATTATGCTTTTAAAAGGGCATCTCCATCATGTTGTTACTTTGCTTTTAACCCAGTAACAATCATCGGTGATATTTAACATACACGAAATAGCTTCAGAAAACAATTGATTTTATATTATTGCCTACTCTGAGTCTTACAAATGGTACTTGAAATGATAATTTAAAGTTGTAGGACTATAAAATGCTGTGAAGAACATTTCTATTTAAGGTCACATTTTCAAAAAAAGTACATCTTTCAAAACTGCCTTAAAATACTTGAGCATGAGCATTTTGTATACGAAGTATATTGGAATGTTTTGGTTTCTCCACTTAATGTTACTGAATGTGACACTGGAGAACATGGAAAAAACATTACAGCTTAAACTGCACAGAGAAAACAGACTCTGCACTGGAACTCCATCTGCTTTTACAAGGAGAGGCAATAATGACAAAGCAACCACTACAATTTTGATTGAAGAGAACTTTTTTCGTGTGTTTTGTTTTTCACTACTATGATTTCTAAGTAAGCTATTAAATGTATCATTTCCAGCATCATATACTTTCATATTTAAAAAAAAAAACATCACTTCAAAACCCATGTTCTAAATGCTATTCCCTACCAGAACGAAACCAAACATACTCTTGGTAGCACAGGCATGTCACAAGAAGTGATATGTGTAGGTGTTGCTTATCATCATATCATAAGAGCATGCTGTTATCTCTTTATCTCTGCCATCACATTGCTACACTAACATGTGGATCCCAGAGTGCAGCTTGACATCATTTCACTAATTTTAGAGTATGCAGCTATCTTTCAGTGAGTATTATTGAATCTCCTGGAATCTCAGCTGTTCATCTAACAAGCAGAAGCAGCAGCAATCCAAATCAGCAAAGAGACTAGGTGAGGGCTTTTTTTTATAAAGCAAGATATTGAACCAGGAGTGATAAAAATTATATCTATCAAAGTGATAGACTTTACCATCTCACATTCCTAACAGATATTATGAAAGCCACCGTTATTTTTCACATTATAGGACCACACATCTCATATCCAATGTGTGGTCTACTGAAGCTACTCAGAACTTTCTGACACCTTCAGAGCACAAACACCATCATGTGCCCTCTCATGTGTAGATGCCTACATTATTGTCACCTCAAGGTAAATGTGCTCTAAGTGTCTCAGATGAAGCTGGGATTAATTAATTAATGTGGAAGGGTCACCTAAAAAGAAACAGAGACAGCTGCTGCCTACAACTTTTTTTTTTAAGTTATTTTTGTTAATTTTTAAAACCCAAAGTTAGTCAACAGTGAGTACCAGAGCTGGCTTTTACATCAATCAGGTACACTGCAATTTGTAGCTACAGCAACTGAGTCTATTGATTACATCACTGTGACTGCAATGGCCAAAGACACTGGTGTACTTTGTTCCTTGGAAAACCAAAAGACTTTCCAGCTCAGTATCATCTGCAGATGTAATTAGCATTAGCACATTTTCTTTCAGTTGGCTTTTAACAGTTGAACTAGAACATCACCAATATCCACAAAACTTCTAAAAAAGAGTCACTCTCAACCAAATGATACTTGTTAGATGTAGAAAAACACTTGGAAAATATATTACAGATGCACAGTTTTGTCCTGGCAGGAAGAAAGTTTAGTTGAACTTTAAGTTATTTTCCATATTTAAATTCTATGATCCTTTGAAACTTTGTTTGGTGTTCCTTGGCCAATATTCTCAACTCTCAGCTCCCAAGAGCTCTTATTTTTCTAGCAAAGTTAAATTAATTTTCCCAGTAATCACTCATAAACAAATGCATCAATCCAGATTTGGAACTTTTCCCCCATTAATTTAATAATTCTCTTTAAAATGCAAAATAACAACAACCTGTAATGTTATTCATAAACCTGTATTTTTACTTACTTTTCAGTTTGCTCATCTCTAAATGCCTACAGATTTCCTTTTCTCTTTTTCTACCTGAAACAGCCAAGTCTGTTCTTATGTCAAAGATCAGCTTCATATTTGTTTTTTCTCCTTGCCTAGGCTTTTTGCATTTTCCCAACTATCCAAGAGTTTTCAAAAGTAACAGAGACTAAATTAAAAAAATAATTAAAATAATACTCCAGCACATTTCCACAGTGCCTTCAGGTATGCATGGCTGTTTGAGCTGATGTTAATGGACAGGTGAGTAGCAGATAATGCTGTTATGTGGTGCAGTGCCTTCATCATCACACAAGCCAAAATGCACTCATGCCAGGCAAGGGCACGGCAGGGAACAGAGATAGAGATGTAGGTCCCAAAGCATCCTGAAAGGCAGTGGCAGATGTATCCTTTCTATACTTGCTGAGATCTTTACAATGAATACATACACTTCAGTGTTTCCCTTCTGACTTTTTAATCTATGGATTTATTCAGATCTTCATTATTTCCCAGCTGTCCACACAAGCTTTAACTTTTATTTCTTAGAAGATACTTAAAGAGAACTTGCATAGATCAGCCACTCCCTACACTGGCACATTTATAACAACAGTTGTTATTGTTATGTCATTATAAGTTCTTGAACTTTCTTTTTTCTCACTGCCTTTCCTTTTCTCTTGCCAGATTTCTCTCTAAAATACCGTTTAAGGGCATTCATTTTGTTTCAAGTATTTAGAGGGCTACAACTAGGAAGAACTGGAGATAAACTGTATCCAAACAACTCAGTTGCAAGCCTGAAAGTTTCTCACAGCTGCATGCAAAGCGCCAGCTAGGAATTAAGGGTTCTATAATAATTTAGGATCTTTGAGGGAACATCCTGACAATATATTCTCTTCCTTGGTGGGATCTATCCCACATCCTTAACACCTCTGAAATAGTTCAGGGTTTACCAAAGAGGCCCAGCACAAACCATGCTATTTGTTTCCCTCACAGATCCCATGAAACTATATGGATCAACATTCAACTCTTTTTTCAGACAACATCCCATCTTAATGCATACTGTTTTAAAAACTCAGAAATTAATTACTGTAATATCCAAGTACAATAGATAGATACAAGATTTGCACGGTGTGCCAAGCAGATCAACCTAATAGCACTTAGAAAGCTCTGCTGCAACCAGCCCATGCATCGCTCTCTACCCTTACACAGCTTCAACCTATTCTTTGTCCCATTGAAATTTGTTTAGTTCATAGAGGAGCACAGCTCCTAGGAAAGCAGATTTGGCAAAGCAGAGAAGTCTACACAAAAGGGAGAAACAGAGCCCAGCCTTCCAGGCAGCAAGTTCTCAGTACACTGCTGCAGTGCAGTTTGTCTCAGGGATCCCAGCATGGCCACTGGGTATTTACAAAGATACTCTAGCTTTGGTTCAAGCCTCAGAATGAAGGGAAAGCAGAGAAGCAGAAGGACAATGGAAGTAAAAAACAAATATAGAAAGGATTAATTTGCTTTATCAATGTAGCATGATAAATAACCTATTGTGTCAGAGATGTAATTTTTCTTATAGTTAGCCTAAAGGTCAGCATGGCAATTTTTTCAGCTCTACTTTTTACTTGTTATGGGTGGCACTAAAATGCATAGGTTTAATGATAATGTCTATATTAAACTGTATAAGAATCTGAGAATGCTTAGCTATGTAAAATTGAACAGCAGTCCTTTCTGTGTTCGTGTAGGCTGCACATGGGAAGGCTGTTGCCTGGTATCACAGCCTATCACTAAACATTGTCACATTCCTCAGAAATGCATGCAAAAGCTCAACTTTTTCAGAGTTTGAAGAACGACATCAGCACTTTAGTCTATATTTTTACAATATCATAACACAGCTCATGTTATAGTGTACAGTCTCCAGACAGACAAAATAGCCAGATTTAATAACCCTAAAAACCTGATCAGTGTGGGGAATTTGGTAAAGTGATATTAGCTCATTTAGATTCTTCTAAATATCACAGCATTGCCACAGCTCTTTTAGATTCTCTCAGGAAACACTTCAAACTCCGAACTTGGGATGGAAGACCTCTATGTCCAGAACAGTACTGGACTGTTCATAAAAATTGTTAATATTAAAAAAAAAAGAATAAAGTTGCATTGCATTTATAGAACTCTGCAGCAAAATGTCAATACACCTATTTCTTTAGTTTGACTCAAGTAGCTACAATCAAAAATATCTTCAAACAACAACGTAAAAAGGCTGCTCTGCAGTGTTCTGAGAGACTTGGAAAGTCTGGGTCTTGCATACTTAGACTGACGCCTTAAGAATAGCATTAGAAAATTCTTTCATGTAACTCATTGTTTTGAAAGACAGCTACAGAATGCCAGTGTTTTAGCTCAGATTTTATCAGCTCTGAAAAAAACTACTCAACTATTGATCTTTGAGCCTGAGCTATTCTGAGGGAAGGTATGAAAAAGCCATCTGGATTGATTTAGCTTTGGTCTCCAAAAACAAGTACCATATCTGTATACATAATGATACATTTAGGATTACATTATAAAAGACTTCATACTTGAAAAACAGTCTTTTAGCCAAGTGATATAAATACTGCTGATACACTAGGTGCATTAAAGATCATTAAACCAGCACTGTTTACTTGAAATAAAAAAATGTTTACTAAAGTAATACTTAGGAATTTTACAATTAGAAGTCTGAAGAAAACCTTCTTTTAAGTGCTCTGACAGGATCAGGTTCAATAAGTACTTGGTCGTGTATCACACAATATGCAGCTCCAAACCAAAACACTTCTCTCTGGTGATGGCGTATTTTAGAGCCAAAAAAGTTACATCAGGAATTATAACATCTTTCTCAACACAAAACTGGTATGACTTCTTAAATTGTTGTTACGGATTCAAAATAAGCCCTAAAACCTCAGCATTACACTGCCACACTATGGCACAATTAAGATTTGCAAGCAAAAATAGGGAAAAAAAGACAATAAAAACTCCTTAATTATTTAGGACTACCTTATCTACCATTAGTTTTTGTAAAGCACTGAAAACCAAACTTGCACCTTGCTCAGCAACAGCTACCTAGAAACACCATGCCTGAGAATTTTATTTCAGTATTTTTTTCCCCTCAAATTAAAAAAGGAATAGTTTACTTTCTGCAATCTTCAAAGACTATCTTGATATGCCTGTTGCACAGATGGGATATGTAAGGAAGTGGATACCAGGGGCATTTCTTTACTTTGTTGGCTAGAAAATGTAGAGCTTTTTGTTCTCTGCATTACAATGTGAACTAAAAGGTCTTCAGTTGACAGCCAGCTGGAGAAAAGAAATGTTAAAAAGACTTTCAAGTTTGGATTTTTTTAACTGTTTGAGGTAACACTATAGAATTTTAGAATCCACATTCACTTCTTCATGTCAGAATGTAACTTCTTTCAGACCTAGAAATATTTTTAAATACTTAGTATTTCCAAATTTTTACTACTAAGTTTTGTGAAAACTTTAAGAAAAAAAATAAAATCCTTTTCTTGCTGACTTTGAAGCACAGCAACCTAAGATAGCTGAAATTTCACATCTAAGTTCTTAACTACAGCAGTTCACTGCACAAAACATACATTTTTTGAATTACTTTGCCATTGATATAATTTATGCCTTCCATAGCATTTGTTTTGCAGAAAGCTACAAATCAGTTTTCTATGACCATTACCAGTACTGCTTTATTCACTATAACATTCCATTTTTAAGTGTTTTCCTAATAAATCAAACATTATATGTAAGCAATCAGCTGAGGCTAATTCCATACCAATTATTTTACCTGCAAGAACTTGCCATTACAAACACTTCCCACAAGGCATAATAAAATACATGTCTGGTACCACAAGACTTACAGAAATATCTTGTACTGAAGCATTAAATAAAGATTAGATGACTAACTGGAGTATAATTTGTTCCATCCCTTCTTTAATTGCTATTGTCACCATTTCAATTTACAAAAAATGGCATAGCCTAGATGCCTGCCAGTCCTTTCCCGTTAGGATGGCTTATTCAAGCTTTTAAAATCCCAAACTAAGTACCTTTCATCTCCAAGCACTTCCAGTTACAGACTGCTTAAGGTATTGATGCAAAGGGTTTTCTCTTCTAAACATTACCTGTCTCTAAACCATATGAACATGCATATATGTGCACACACACTTTAATACAATTTCTGTTATTAGACCTTTAAATTATCAACAATTTCTGTACATTTTTTTACTGTCTTTACTCAAAACACAAGCCACTAGGTTATACCTAAGAGACCCCCACTCCTCCTGATAGCCAGCAAATATGAACACCAAACTGTGAACATTACAGACTTGTAACAAACAGCTCTAGAGCCTCACTAACAAATGTGAAGTTCTCATGAACATTCCTGAACCAACAGGATCAGTCCAAATCTATTCTATACTCACACCTGATAGCAAAACTGCAGACTACCACCTAGGACT
Organism: Scytalopus superciliaris; assembly: GCA_013400415.1. Lineage (NCBI taxonomy): Eukaryota > Metazoa > Chordata > Aves > Passeriformes > Rhinocryptidae > Scytalopus > Scytalopus superciliaris. The sequence continues at coordinate 407,560 of VXBX01008443.1, read as the reverse complement.
AGGGATTTACAAAGTCTTTTGGGAGGGGAGGAGTTTAGCAAACTTGAGTGATACTGAACAAAGATGATTTATGGAGAATGCATTCTTAGTAGTAATTGAAGAGTAATGCTGAACTGTATAAGGAACTTAAAAATAAGTTCCAAATCTGCAACTCATCCTCAAAATCCAAAACCAGCCAATTTTGAAAATTTTAGTCTTTAACTGCGCTCCAAAATTTAGGAGATAGTACAGCATTTCTGTTATTCTGTACTTCTCAGTTGCAAAAATCAAATTTCCCTCCCCACTCTGACTGCAGACATACCTTCTTCTATTAGTCATTCAGGCATCACAGCTAAGTATTTAACATTACATAACCTTCTTCAAAAATATGTATTATTTAAATTATAAAGAAGCATGCTGAAGTTGAATACACTACTGAAAAATGCCTTTCCTTACAGCCCACACAGAAATGACTAGTTAGGATAAATGGCATCCTTAATGCTTCTGAATTATGTCCTCCTCAGAAGAATAAAAATCATGCCTCATTGTCATTTATCAGGCATCCTCTTCTAGGAAACTACAGGAAACGTCATACCTTCCTGAACTTTTCCATCTGCTTATAAAGATCTGGATCCAACTCCTGAGACACATCTTTCATCCAGAGTAGAGCTCCTCTGTACTCAGTCCGATACTGTTCCATTCGGTTCACTGTCAGCCATGTGTCTGAGATGGCTCTGTATCTGAAAGTCTCCACTTCTTGATATAATCTATTCAAAGGAGTACGGAGTGCTAACCTGTGGGAAGGCATGAAGGAAAGAAAGGAAGGAGTGGAACATGTTAGAGAAGTTGTTAAACAAAGGTGTAATACAACTACTGACAGTTTACTAGCACTCAAAAAAACCCATACACAGCCAAAATTTTTAAGTGCTAGTGTATGTCCAGATGGTTCTGTAACTTGGCTGGGGGTACACATGAATGGGGTAATTTTGCATGAATATTGTGTTTGCAACCTTCCTGTTCAAGAAGTGAAGCTTTATTTATACATGAGTGAAAAAGGACCTTCTTCTAATGCATCTATGTATTTTAGTTTGCCAAGCTGCTCGTATGTATGTTATTAGCATTCCTCTTCATAAATTTCATTTAACAACTTTAAAAATGTACCTGAAGTAATTTATTACTGGATAAATACTACAAATGTATGAGAACTGACATGTTAAACCCCACAAAAAGCACTTCTATTAGCCATTTAATATTCAAATGTAAATGTACATTTAAAAAGTAGATAATTCTTTTCTTTTTAGTCATCTGAACAATTCCTTTGAAGGATATTTATCTTATGGAAGGATTTGGACATTTTCCTAGATGTTTCTTCTGGCAACCACATTTTGGAAAGGCAGTAGGGGACACTGTTGTCTTCCCTATGCCATCACTGCAGGTCCTAATGACATCTCAGAACTAGGCAGGATTACTCCAACTTTTGCTTTGCTTTCTCCTGATGCTTCTGCAAGCAGCCAGCTCACTGCACTGTGTTCAATCAGTTCCACAACAGCACAGAGTTAGTTTAATGTGCTAGAAAGACCCTTGGCCTAAGAGAATTTCTAATTTCATCTCCAGTAACCAAGAAATTCTATCTCCTTGATCTCCATCTACTGAGCTAGCTATTGGCATACAACATAAATAAAAGTAGTCGCAACTTCAACATGAGTTTGAGGGCAGCTCAAGAGAAGAAAGACAAACAGTTGTTTATATTTTTATGTGAATTTATTTTAAAAGATAAATGCATGGAGCAAGAGATGTAATAATCTGAACATCTTGGTGTGGCTTTTTTTCTTTTCACCATATTTCTTGTCATTCTACAAATACTTACCCAGACATCCACAGGAAAATTCAGTTTATGTAGGTATGTTGTACACTGAGATTTCTATAAACAGTTAAGCTTTATAAAGAAGCAAATCATCAGTGCTTTTGCTCAAGGGTGCCTTACATGTGTTTTAAAGATCCTACTCATGGCTGTTACTGGAGGTGTTAATCACCAAACTCTAGCCCAAGGTAAACATATTAAATTCTCAGTGCTCTGTATGCAAAGTTTTATTTTGAGCCAAACAGTTGCACTGTTAAGCTAAAGATGAAAAGTGTCACAATAGTTAAGAGCCCCCCAAATCCTGTGAAACATAATGGAATAGAATTCTCCCTTGCAAGTGATGGTGAATTTCAAACTTCCATAGTCTCAACGCTGTTAAAAAAAGCACCATAACTTTTAATGTCATCAGGTACTGTTACTTTTCAACTCCTTGAGCAAACACTGTGTAAGGGAGACATCAAGGGTTCTGGGTAATGGCATGTGTTTGTGTGCGTGTGTTCCTCTGGATTCCTTATCTTTTACTTCTTCGCTACCACCTAATCTACAGGAGTTCAGTAGGGATCTTCCGGGATCTTATCCCAGGGGTGGGGGCTTCATAATATAAGGCGAGAGCAGAAAGTGGCATTCAGACTCCTCTTTTCTCCTCTGTCTACTTGAGATATGAGACTCCACTGGTCCAGAAATAAAGTATTTCCTTACTCATCTCCCTCCCTCCCAAGGACCCAGACACCTTCACAGAGAACCTGCTGTAGTGTTTCTCTGCAGAGTGAGAAGTGCCACAAAGCAGAAGAGGGACCTGACATCAGCTCCCTTACAAACCCACTGCTAGAGAGGCCACAGAGATGCACCAGTACAGTTTTAGAACTGCTGAGCTCAATAGGCACACATGGGGGATGTGGAGATATAGACATAGCAGGTCCATAAGACAAAAGGCAGGATCAGGCAAAATTCAAAAAGCAAGGCAGTAACAATGCCAATACTACAGCAGGTTTGGCCAATAATAACTTTGCTATCAATTAATTCCTCAAATATTTCCAAATGCTAAATGAATTATACCAACAATGACTCAACTACCATTATCACATGTACTTTGTAAATCAGATAATAATATTGGCCCATATACCTTTGCTGAGAAGAAAAGCAGAGGGCCTTTCCTGTAGCTTGCATCATTTTTCCTGCTCTTGTTTTATCCTGAGAACCCTGTGATCGAAGAAATTTCCCCAATTCATTTTCTTCCTGAGACAGAACTAACGAAAATAAATGAGTGGTCAAATATGTTATTTAATTCATTCCTGACAGCTTTAAAACTGGCTTAACATCAAATACTTTAAGTCACTCCAAGTCCAAGCAGCAAAGCAAAATAAAGCAATTTCACAGAATTCCTGCATTTCATAAACGGAAGGTTTGATTCACTTGACACATTTGCTGGTACACTTAACAAGAATCACAAAATTCCATCAATGCCAAAAGACAACAGGAGAAACACGTTATTTCTTTCTCGGGGAAAAAAAAATTAGGTTGGTTAGATTACAAAATGGGCCCAGTCTTGATTGTAGTATCTTTTAGTGTTGGTTTTTTTTGCTTCTGTCTGGTTTGGTTGGTTGGTTCTTAATTCTTTTTTACCACTTGGACTGCCTCAGCTGATCTTTGGTAGCATACCTTCACTGAAGCTAATTTGCCTGCTTTTTCTCTCGCTCACCAGTTTTTTTGCTTGATTAAATTAAAAATGTTCATATGAAAAATCTAATACTTCACTTAAAAGAACACTTATTTTCAAACTACTTGGCAAGATTTCTTGACAACTTTAACATTCTACACAATTCAAACACTGTATTTCAATGATCTGAAATGTGTCTACCTTGAAGTAACTGTTTTATAAACAGGAAGATGAAGAAGTTTATACACTGAATTGTTGACTACTTCCAAACTGGGACCATGGATCTTCAAGATCCCTATCAAAACATTTCATGACATCCTTGTCTCTGTCTTCTAAAGTGGCTGTCTCCTATAGTACCAAATTCTTCCCACTATCAAGATGGAGAATGGCCTAATACAATGAAAGAAGATCTCTTGATGTCCTCTTGTCATTTTCCCAAAATGACAGTGAACTCCAACGCAGACTCATAGCATACTCTGGTAGAACATGCTGCATGCACATCTTTGAATCAGAGATTTCAGCTGCTACTGTGGAACACTTCTTGAATTCAATATCTTACTATTCTCCATTTCAATTTTACCTCCACATTCTAAAACATTATCACAAACTCTTTTTGGATAAGAAAAATGAAAGGCTAAAGAAAATATGGATAACATTCAACAAAAGAAAGCAAACTGAAAGATGACTCCAAAGTTGGATTCTCTTCTCCAGGCCAGAAATCGCAGCTACAGAGACTCAATATTGATTGCAGGGAACATTTAGCAGACATTTAATACAACGTGCTGTTTGAAACTTCCCAAATTAAATTCCTGTCTCTCACTAATGACTCTCACTAATTACTGTACACTTGTTACAGTCAAGTCAGCATTATCAAATGCATTGCAATAGTATAGATTACTTAATTATAAAACTAGCAATAAGTCATCAATCTTGATGAAAAAAAAGTTTAAAAAGGAGTTAGGATTTCTAGACAAGAAATTTTTGAATTTAAATGAGCCAACCGAGTAATGGGAAAAAGAACTACAGGCAAGCTTTCTCCAGTAATTATTGCTACCTATTACTGCATTATATCAATATACAAAACTTAAGAACTAGGAAATCTTCAAGCAAATAAACAAATCTGCTTTTAGCTGTCTGCAAGGAAAATTATCTTTACTTGCAAATAGGATGAAATTAGTAGTTCCCCATTTTAATTTTCACTTTTTCACTTGTTTGATGGTTCCATAATGCAGACCTTCTCACCATTTTAATTATTGTGTTTGATCATACTTACAACAAATCCTTTTTTGATACAGTTCAATTGCTTTCAGCAACTCCATACATGTTCTCTGAATAGAATGGAACAGCTGATATTGAAACAAAATACACAAAAATTTTGTTAAGTATATGCAAGAAACACTGATGTATAAAATACATGAAGAACTCAATTTTGTGTAGAAATTATTAGGGATTCATAATTTTCTTCCTGAACAGTGAGAAATCTTTCCAGTTTGAAAGCATTTTTCTTATAATTTGTGATTTTTTTTCAATTAAGTTATTCATTCAAACTACTGACCAATCACAAATTACAAAGGAACAGCTGACAGTTAACCAAACTACTTGCATTGTGTTGTTTTTTGTTTGTTTTTTTTTTTTTCAGGTGATACCTTTGGTTATATATTTAGATATAAAAATCTGTTTCTAAAAAACTCACAGCAGAGCAAAGAATTATCAAAATGTCTATCACGTTTATCATGTATGGCAACATGCATACTTAATTCTTCATACTGTGAAGTCTAGTGGAACCAACTTGCATAGGTACATCAACAAAGAAAGTTGCTGATTTCAACTGTTTTATTGGCATAACCAAATTTATAAAGCAGCAGTTTCCAAAGGAAGTGAGGTAAAAAAAGGTCAGTCTTGGAGATAGCTTCTGGGAAATAAAAGAATTACCAGTCTTTCTATCTGTCCATCTAAAACCTCCAACGTGCAATTCATACGTAAACTCCACTGCATCAGGCATTACACAACTACAAGTAAAATGGACTATTAGCAGAGTAACTGCCTTCCTTCACAGCTGATTGACTTCCTATACATTTATACAGGTCTTGTCTTTTCAACTGGGACTGTGACTTGCAGGTGAGAGATCGTCCAAGCGAAAACCTGCTTATAGTTTTTTTATCTGGTAAACACAAGTTTCCCCATTTCCAATCCCACCTGAGCTAACAAAGCATCCTTCTTGAGGAATCTGCAATACAGTAGACATGGCAGAAACTCAGGTAAGTATTTATAAAATATTGTTCCACCCTTCCTGCTTGTTTTACATTTATACTATTGATTTATAACCCATCGTGAAGACCCCATAGCTAGAATCACCATCTTATATGTCATCACCATTCTAACTAGAACCACAAAGATGTGTTTATTGTAAAACAGCCTCTTGTATTGAATAAACTGAGAATCCTAAGTCAATTTTTTTTTAAAAGAAACTGCAAGAAAATCAGTAAGGCAAAACATTCACCCTTACATAACAGAACAATACAAACAAAACTTAGATGGGCACTAACTGTATTATTACACTTATGTAGTCCATCCTCAATTTTTGCTTTGTCTCAAATTCATTTGAGCTCTTCAATTTGTAGAATCTTAATCTATTTCTTTTCCTCAGTGGAGCTGAGGATACTGACAGCAGGACTGTATTTGTCAAACAGCAGGATTCTTTCTCTTGTTTATATGTTACAAATTTTCATAAGATTCTTTGGTATGTCAGAACCCACTAATCTGCTTGAAAACTCCAGAAGGCAGGGCACACTACTCACCTCGCTCCTTCTTGGTGTATCACATGTTTCTCTGGTATATACAGTATTTTGTAACTGCATAAAGAATGTAATTTGTATACACTATAGAACAGTATTTAAAAATTATAAACCACCTTAATCTGACATAAGCAAAGGATAAGGATGATCTCCTGCTCCCCTCTGCTAACAAAAGGAAAAAAATCTGTCCTCAAAACATGAGAACAAATCCTGAAGATGTTAGGTTCCAAATAAGGTTTGCGGGACATGGGGTTTTGTGTTTCAAAATGCCATTATAGTCCCTGAATTTACATTGGTACTTTTGCCAAAATTTGGGAAAGATATTACATGAACATGATGAAAAAAATGTATATACATTACTATATACTATGTTTACCCATACTAGGGGCTTGGTGGAAATGAAAACACTTTAAAAAATAACAAACAGAGAACATATATTACATAAACATTACAAACCTCTAGTTTTGCATCCAGATCTGCATCTGAAGCCACAACATGTTCATCTTCCTTTTTTCCTGTAACTTTAATAAGGGTTTGTTTTGTTTTCCAGTATTTCTGCTGCATTTTATTGACCACAGATTTTTCTTGGCTTTGAGCATATTGATCATAAAATTCTCTTGGATAATTGCTAGAATATTAAGAAACAAAATTAAAAACTTCAATTAGATGCTTTAAAATTAAGTCTAACATGCAATTCTGTTCAGAATATGCATCTCCATGCAGATACATATAGTCTAACATGTGTTTCCTCATTATGCATTAATAAGAAAGCAAATAAATTAGTACTATATTTCCAATCCTACTTTGGAAAATAATACGCTCCTTTCAATTTGAATGTCCTAAGCACCTAGTACTGCCAAATAATCAGCTGCAAAGAATTCTTCTCAATGCTTTATGAAAGGATTTATAGCCCACGGAATTAGCCTTTCATTTTATGTAATTAACAGGAGAGTTTTAAGAGGACTAGCAGAATTGTTTAAGCAGGTAGCAATTTTCATGCCATTTCAGCATTGTTGAGATTTCAAAAAAGTTCATTTTATGAATGGGATTAGACTATTTCTTGCTCTCCTTTTTAGCAATTGAATAAAAAAGAATGAGAAGAACGCTCTTCTCTTTTGAGCATGCTATACGAAAGACTGATATCTCACATGTTTCTTTATACAATCACTACATGGTAGGTGTAACAGGCAACCTTTTTTTAAAGGATTATTTTTCATTGACAGATGATTCTTCATTCCTGTAGCAGACCTAATAAAAAGTGGAATCTACAGACAAGCTCCATATTCTACAATAGTCAAACCGTATCAATATGGTTCAGCAGAAAATACACCCTTACAATAAAATCTTGACCTCTTTCAGAAAGTGTTGCTCCATTTTTGATTTCTTCAAAAGTACATGCATTTCCCCCTATATGTGTATACAGAAAGCTGCAGTAATTTTGCAGCTCTTCAGAAATAAATGGTTGCTAAAAATTGTTATATCCAATATTCGAGGAAACTTAAGGAGGTTGAGTTTATCTTGAGAAAAGATACCTTCTACCTGTGGAGTGACAAACTGTGCTTCATTATTGAGAGACTGACCACTAGCTCTGCTCACAACACACACAGACAGCTCAGAGATGCTATCCAAAGAGGTCTTCAGACTCAACACACAGATCAAGTCCTATACTGAGACATGTGTCCCTGCTCATGGCAAGGGTGTTACAACTAGATGATCTTTAAGGTCTCTTCTGACCCAAACCATTCTATGATTCAATGATCCTCTGATTTTATATATGTATCTGGATCTGCTGTGAAATAATATAGCCATTCTGAAAAAACAAGCCATTGGTACATGTCTTTTCCAAAGACTGGCACACCTACTCTGCAGAGTTACTAGTGACAGAAATTAACCTGAAAGAGGAATTTGTTTCACAGGTGTATGTTACTTGCTTTAGTTGCTCTTAATCAGCAAGTTAGGCCACAGTGCCCTAATCACCAAAGAGATGGGAAGAAATTAAACTGGAAGTCAGCAGGGACAAAACTTTAAAAAACACTTATACACAGCACTTTTTGGTTTCTTCCCCAAATTTGAAAAGTGAAGATATTTACCCACTTAATTCTACACAAACGTTATTTCCAAGAGTTTAAATTATGAATTTAATTAAAATTAAAATACAGGTCATTTGGTGATACAGCAAAAAATACACATACAAAACATACCACATTTCATTTGGAATTCTGTACAAACAAACCATTACACATTGACAACAGACAGCCTATCAACTTCAGTGAAGACTATATTGACTTGATACATGCTACACCTCTAATATACAAAATCTACAGCCTCTAATAAATAGAAAAGTATCCCTGCATTATGAGAGAACAGAATAAGAGAGTTTAATAAAAATTGCACTGCTTTAAAAATAACAATTAAAACACACCATCACACTGCTCACAAGGTATTATAAAGGCCCCAGCTGTCTGCTAGTCGTGTGCTTTAACTTCTGCTACAGCTGTGCAAATAATTGATATCTCACTTCAGTGGCCAAGTGAAGAAAACACCATAATTCATCTGATGTTAACCAGCCTTAATAGCTACCTCAGTTGAGGTCACCAGAAATTCGGGGGGCATGGTGCAAGGAATAAAAATGAGTTATTAATATCAGGTCACAAAAGGATTAAGAAAAGATGCTGGGGTTAGTACAGATTGCTGAATTACAAGATTGATAAACCAACTGAAGGAATAACAGCAATGTAATTTTTTACTATTACACATAAATTGAGCTTCTAATTTCCCTTACTGAGTCCTGTTTAAGGTTAAGTTAATGAAAGATTCATACTCATATTACCGAACTATTTGGTGCATAATTGGTAGAAACCTGTCAGTACCTTTTAAGATGGATTTTGAGTTAAGTAACCATGTCCATACTTAGCTTTTGTTAAACAATCAGAAAATAAAACGGAAAGAAGGATGTACTTTATTCTGAAATTGATGATCATGGAAAACCTCTTGAAATATGACAGTTCATATTTATTTCCATTACACTGGAAACTGATATCCTATTTTTCTATCTAGTCACCTTATTTTTCTAGTCTTTGGCAGTTTTTCAGTTCTTATTTTTATTCTTTTTTAACAGCATGTCTACTGACATTAGTGATTTCATACAAATACTAGATGCCAGAACACAAGGTGTGATAGGCTGTGACGAATCAATACACCAAATGCTTTTTAGAATAAGAAAAAGCAATCAAGGTACTTACTATTTATGACCTTCCATAATTCTTGTTTTCTTCAGATGCTTAAATAAGAAATTAGAAGTTAATACAGATATCTTTAAAACGTAGTTTTGAAGTTAAACACTAGAAATCTCCTACCTTTTCACACAGAAAATTACTATGTTGCAGCATCTTCTTTACCATGTTACAAAAGAAAACTTTTCAATCTGTGGACCTTCCACAGGTAACACACAATTCTCACATAAATCCATGACAAATGGATTTAAGTTGTACCAATCCGTATTTGTTTGCAAGTTTTCCAAGGGAAAAGCAAATTTACCTGGCATAAATTTGGTGACTTTTGATGAGGCATGCCAGAATTGTCCATGCTAGACATCATCCTCAAGTTTTTTCCTCCAAGTTTTAGCCATAACAAAATTCAATTACTTTTTAGTTCATTTTTTTTCCCCTATATTGCACTGATCTATTTTTTCAGGACACTAGTTACATGTCTTGAACTGCAGATGTGAAATTTAATGACCAGGTGCTTTTTTCTATGCAGGTCACCACAGTTCCTGAGGATAGAATATGATTTGTGTGCATTAGGCTACAGATTTTTTAAGTTACTATCTCCAGCTTGGACACTCAAGTCTCTCACTATACTCTGAGCTGACCAGGTGGCATGCACATCACTTTCCACTGTACCTGAGCACATTCCTTTCAGGTCAAATTTACTAACCAAGTCAGATACTCCTTGTAAACAACAAGCACCTTCTCTTCTGCTGCTTTCAGAGAGGGCTGCTCTTCAGCACAGAGTTAACATGCAAAGAGAGGCACTGCAGTCTGACTGTGGATGAGACCAAAAGGAAGCTCCTGAGATGGCACAGCTGGGGAATGGCCTTTGGTAGGAACAGGCACAGAATGAACACATCAGCAGGCTGCACTAAGACATGAAGGATACGAAGCTGATGGACTAAGAAAACAGAAATGGAAAAGCAGCTAGGAAGATAATGGTGCTGAAACTGAACTTTGGCACTAATCCAAGTGAAAAGGAAAAGGGGCTACAAAGGGGAGATGTGATCTTAGAAACATATCTAGCACAGTGCTGCTTACAGACAGTGTGGTTAGCACTGGAGTGGCAAAGGGACTGGAACAGATTGCAGGAACCCAAACAAGGAAATGCAAACAACCTGAGTGCTTCCTGCAAGCGTGAAGCACATGTACTTCCATTTGGAAATGAATGGAGCCAAATCCCAGATTTCTAAGTCTAACCTCTCTCCTGTCAGTACCTGTGAAACTTCATGGCAAAGTTCCATGAGATGCTGCAAGATTATATCAGAGCAGGAAATTTTCCCGAACTGTAATTTTTGTGAAATGCTCTTAAGCACTGCAGGAGAGACCATGAGAATATTTGTAACTCTGTCTTCAGAGCAGTTTAAACAAAAAGGCCAACAGCTGAACAAGGAGGAAGAAAGAACCATTTTAGATTGTCATTTGCATTACAGAACCACTGAATCATTCAAGGTACAGAATGGACAGCACAGGTCATGGCTTTGCTGTAGTTTCTAGAGCCATGGGTTACATTAACTCCAGTTTTCTACTACCTTTATGCTTGACTTCACTGTTTTCACACTGGTCCTCCTTAAGTCAACTGTAGGTGTGTGTGTGTGAGTGAGATAAGACCACAGGATTTACCTTGTATACACATCCATGACTCAGTTACTTAGTAGCACACTTGGTTTGACAGGAAGCAAAGAACAGCCTATCTAGATGGAATAACATGTATATAACTTAGAACAAAGTGAAAACAACTAATATGGGGAAAAGGTCTAAGGCACTTACCTTACTCACTGTACACGTCCACCTGCTTCTCCTGGAAATCAATGTCCCTACAACAAAAAGAAATACATCTATCAGAGTCATGGTAAAACAGTTCTCATTTGCAAGCACAGCTCACATTCTTTCTTCCGAAACATCTAACCTTATATTTTGACTTGAGATCATCTTAGTTATACTCCTTCAGGTCCTACATAGCACACCTATGGCCTTAAGATACTATTTGCTGGAATCTTTTAGTTCAAAGTGAGGATTATATCACAGCTGTTAGGACAGTATTTACACAGTATGAAAATGAGGGTGTGTATTCCCTGTCCTGCTGTGTGAGACTGATGGCATTTAAGGTGTTCAAGGTCACAAGGCCTGCTGGAATAGTGTCACATGGCTGATTAGGATGGAAGGAAATGGAAGTGGAGTCTTACCTACACTGCCTGCTGGAAATGGCTCTTGGCATGTGATTTCACCCAAAACATGCCAGGAGAGAGAAAGGCCCCAGAGTTCTCGGTGGTATAGATAAAAATCATGCCAGGGAGATTGCAGTAATTAAACACTGGGTACAAGCAGCAGCCCAGTGCCCAAGCTTGAACCCCAGGCCCATTTTATTTCTGGTATGGAGTCAGCTTTTGGTCCTAAAGAAGAACTCAGTTTGCAAAGACAGCTTAGTAAGCACTAGTACTGAGAAAACAGAACTGTAGCTGCTGTTTTTCTGAGACTTGCAGTATTTCACCTAAAATTTCTATCAAGAATGTTCCTGAATTCCATTCATTTCACATGCTGTTCAAGAGATCTTTATAAAGAAACCAGTTATGCCTCAGAAGACCCAGCTGAGTTTCACCTTAGTGACCAAGAACACTGAAAGACATGGCTGTCCACTACTATTATGCCACTCTTTTAGCTGTTAATTTAGATCACAAATGTGCATTTGATTTGAATTCTGTCAACTTGAATGTACCCCAAACAATTTTCATTCACACAGACCTTGTTTCAAGTTAGATACACTTATGTAAACTAATTTATATTTCATGTTTCAGCATCACAGTTAAGCTCTACTGAAATGGAAACAGTATATATTACACAGGTATCAAAAACTGAAACAAAGGTAAAGGAACATAATATAGGAATATTTAATTGGGCTGGATGTAGCTGAGACACTATTAGAGAAATTCTCATGTTTGTATCTGGGTGGTAAAGTGCTGGAACAAGCTGCCCACCGGGCTTTGTTGAGCAGGAGGCTGGGCTATGCAATCTGTAGTGCTCCCTTCCAACCTATGTGATTCTGTGAAAAATTTGCACAATGTGAAAGATTACATGGAAGAGCAGCAAGTTTGCTGCTACCATTGGCTTAATATGGAAGACTTTCTACAAGGATGGTGTAAATGGACAGCAGAATAACATTGCCCCATGAGCATTGTGCCTACATACACACAAAAAAGTATAGTATGTTTTCAAAGTTACCTATGATGCTTTCACTTTTTAGTAATATATTTTCATTCATAACCAACACTTTTGACACTAACATTCATTGTTCCATTATTGCTATATGTGCAATGTAAATTATCTCTGGAGTAATCTATAAAAATTAATAAATTGTGGCCTTATTAATCTCTAACTTCATATGTTGTTACTGTCTATTTCAAGTCCAGAAACCAAAGATGGTTAAGATATTGATTCAGCTGTAACAAAGGACATTATTAAGAGCATCTGAGTTAGCTGAAAGCAGTAAGATTTTTTAAAAAGAAATCCCAAGATCTAAGTCTAGCCTCAAAAAGTGAGAGATAACAAAGGACGACTGAAAACAGCTCACAGAAGTATTCAAGAATTTAAAGGAACATTTCATAACCATATAATGAAGAATCCCCACAGTCATGAAACTCTGGCCCTGAGGCTGCAGAGATAGACCAAGGAGTGAGCACATAACCTCTGACTACTTTAGGCTTTGAACTCCGTTATGTCTTGTTCTTCGAAAGCATAAATGTCCTAAATAGAAGTAAGAAGGCAGCTGCTCTTTGGCAAAGCTGACTACAATGGAAGCACAGGACACTAACTTGAGTTTACCAATAATTTCCCTAGAAACTGCAGTCAAATTTAAAATTAACCCGTTACCATATGGTTTTAGATACAAAAACAAGCTCAATTAGCTGCAAGGAGTTGATGTAAAGGACTTTTTTTTTCTTCCCAGTGTATTAAGACTAAAAAAAGTTTCAATAAATATTATACTGGCAATGACTAAAAAAACCCAAAAAACAAACAAGAAAGCAAAAACATTCACCACCCGATAGGAATGCATTTGTATGGGAAAGTTTCCATTATGGGAAAGTTTCCATCATCTTTGACAATAAAGAGTTACACAACCCTTGTGATCTCCTAGACAGTCTTTATCTTAACAAACAAAAGGTAGGGATACTCTAGATGGGGGAGTGTGTGTCAGACTCAAACATAGCTGTTTTTTATCATGCCAGGGAAAGCAGTGTCACACTACACATGACTGCACACAAATCCACATTTAATGCTGCAGTGTTGGATCTGATGTTTCCTGAAGAAGTCCACACGTGGCTCCAGTAACTTTTCCCAGTGTTCTGAGAGAGACTGATACCTCAATTTCAGCATTAAACTTGAGCTGGTCCTATTCATAACAAGTTTGCTCAGAGAACAAGGGACCACAGTGCTGAAATATCCATTCCCTTACAGATCCAGCTGAGTACATAAACCCTGCTGAAACCTTGGAAATTCCTAACAGGCTCTTTCAGGAGCCACCAAGACATCTTGGCATCATGTTCAGGAAATCTTCAGGTTTGCAAATTGATACCAAAGAAGACTGGCACAGCCTCTCAGCCTGGACACTAAAATACATCCAGACTGTTTCTAGACTCAGCCTGGTTTCAAAAGTGATACAGCTGCATTCAGGGAGTGCTCTGCCCCAGATATAAGACACTGTGAAACCAACAAGGCCCTGCAAACAGTTCCTCTGAGTGCTGGACTATTTACCCATAGGCTATTTCCACAGGAAGCCAAAGCAGTTGGAATGCACACACAACTTCATAGTATCTCTCCCACACTCATCTTCCTACCGAGAAATTTTATTAGGTATAATGCTAGAATGAAACTTGATGGAGGATGCTCACTAGCGAGTGGCGTCTCAATTCCTATGGAAAATGCTTTGATTCTACATACTCTCCAAGACCACTTGAATACGGCATGTACATATTTCTGCGCAAATAGGAAAATGTTTTTATGGTGTTTTGAGTGTTTTAAACTCCAGTATACCCTAGGCCTATCTTCCAGCTCATGCTCTGTACAGCATTTGTATATATGCTCGTTTCTAATTTTTAGCTTTATTATATATATTTTGTTGCAGCATAAGTTGTCCAATTTCTGAAAAGCTGAACAACTCTCTGAATAATCTTCAGACACTACTTGTGTAAGAAAAATATTGTATGAGTGCCTTCTCTCCAACAGCTACATTGATAGCAAACAATTCTGAATATCACTGTCACTTAGATTATTTTTCTTTTTCAGTGAGCATTAATGCTCTCCTAGGTGACCTTAATGCTCTCTTAAGTTATGAGGAAATCAGTTTAAAGAAAGCAACCCCACAAAACCTTTTCACATAAAAGAAAATTGTATCTTCTTGCCTGAGCATTGGTTACACAGCTCTGACTGTGCTCTTACCTCAGATAATAGATCACACAGAAAAAACCAAGACACAACCAGAGACAGCAAACAGGAATCTTTTCAACTGTGAATACTGTGTATAAGACAAACTTGATCTAAAACAACTTCTCAGAACCAAGAGCTGAAATCCCTGCAAAAATATTACAAATTCAGATGTACAGAGTAAATCTAACATCCAAAAATGACTTAGCACGGTTATGTAGGAAGGTAGTAGATTGAACACCACATTATTTTGAGAAAAATCCAGAAACACCAAAAGGGAATTGAGTAAGTAGCACAGCAGAATTCAGCAACCCTTACATGCAAGCAAGGTGTTCATCAAGGGAGACACAGAAGAGTCTGCCCTTTCACTGATAGCACTGTCCTCTCAGTTCATTCTTCTTTCAAAGCAGCTAATATATTCTGTGGCTCTTCAAATGCCCACAGATTCTCTGTACCCTAAAAACCTTGCGACCTATAACTTCAAATATGGTAGAATTATGCATCACAGTTGATTTACTTATTGAAACAGTTTTATTAAAATGAATATAACCTTCCAAGAAACTTTAAGTTAGTAATAGTAGAGCAGTACTAAGTAACAACAACAACAAAAGAATACTTTTAAGGAGTTCTATATCTAAAAATTGACTGAGAGTTTCACTTATGTAAAACATTTTGAAGGGAAGAAAATGTGCTTAGGTGAGGGAATCAGTGCCATCTGTGCCTCCAACAGCTCTTGGCTGACAGCATATCTTCCCCACTCTGCTCCCTGGAAGCTGTGATCAAACTGAATCAGGTAAGTGGGCCTGCAAAGCAAGAAGCAGTCTTACTGCAAGATGAAGACTAGACATGGCACAGTTTTGTCTTTGGTGGTCTGTCTATAAACACGCAGATGAGGAGCTTCAAGTGGCTTTTCATTTTGCTTTTCCCAAGCAAAAGAGAATATTAACAGCCTGTACATCTTTAGTATCCATATTGCCAATGCAGGAAGAGAATGCAAACTATGTCTTGGTCTATACAGGCATTCAAAATCCAGATTATGCACAGTCTTAGAAGTATTCCTACTCTTAACTACATCACTGTAATTCAGCTAAAATTAATCTAGAGTTCAAGCTATATCTATGACAAATTACAAGATTTATTTTTTCCTCTAAAGCTCTTAACCCTGAACATTGATGTTCTAATCCTGCAGAATCATCCATGCTTAGCTTTAAATCCAGGAGTCTTTTCATTCTGTTAGATCACTCACTGATGCACTTGTTTATTAATTCAAAAAGTTTGCAAAATGGTCTGTGAGTGCTGCATTACCAATTCCTTCCATCCACTACAACTTTTTGTCTATTCCTTTGTCTCAGACTGATCCACAGCTTTGCTACTTATCCTGGGAAGCATTTATTTTAGAGACTACCCACAACTTCTCAGGAGAAGAAATATAAGATTGCAGTATCAACAGAATTACTCTTTCAACCTATTTCAGGAGCTGACATCTGGACAGAAGTTTCATGCATTCTTAAAAGAAGCACAGGATAAATGGCATCTGTTATATAGAGAGAGCTCCTGCTATATTCATACACCTGGAAGGTGCTGAAAGGGAAAAAGTAATGCTGTTTGACGCCAGTTATCTAACTGTTGTGCCTAAATTACCACACAAGCCCCTCAGTATTAAGTCTCTGTACAGATGGTGAATAAAACCTCCAAAGAGCAGCTCTGAGCACCTGAACCAGAGTCTCACCACTGTGCTCTGTGCACACAGAAATGATGCTTTTCATGTGAAGCACCTGAACCACGCAGCTAAATTATGCTGTGCAAGCACTTTTCTATTTCACTTCTCTTAGGACAAGGATTTCATGGCAATCTGTTGAATTACTGGGGGGAAAAAAGTGTCAGTAGCCTACTGAATAACACTGTGATTGGGACATAGCCATACACTGTAAGCCCCTTGGAACTAATTATTAGTTTCCCTGCAAACACTTCTGGAACTAACATTTCTATGCACAGTTCTGGCCATTTCTTTATCGTCTCTATTGAGGCTTATGAGACATTACAGCAAAATGTTCTTTACTTCTTTCCATTTAGCCATTTGTCTTGATCCTTCAACGAATTAAAACAAAACCAACAAAAACTAAACAAAAATGCCCAAACAAAGTAAAACTAAAAAAAAACCCCACCAACAAAAATCACACCAACCATCCCTCCCTGCCCACTTCCCCCTGAATTTTCACCCACAGAAAAACCCCAACCATGTACTCAAAACAACCAAAGTATCAAAGAAACCCGAGTCTGTTCTCCAAGGCAGCAGTCTGAGCTAAAATAACACTCCCTTCTTTCTCAACTTAGTAAACTGAGTGGAGAGCAAACCACAGTAATACCAACAGGTATCTTAAATGATTGCGACTGTGTGATTAAGGACTTGACCATTAGAAACCATGTACAAGCTATGAAGAAATCTGAATGTTTTAGGTCTGCTTTCTGTCATTTTGTAGCACTACCAAGGCACCTGTCTGCAAATGGTGCTCCCAAAAAAATACTATTGATATTAAATATATAGTGACCTGTCTTTCAGTGAATTTTACACTGATTCTTAATACTCTCTACACAGGACAGCCAAACCAGAGTTACTGCAGAGAGTACTGTCAAGAATTATTTTCTCCAAAAAACAGCTGTCATGCTTCTAATGTTTCAGAATACACAATTAACATAGGAAATTATTCTGCTTAATTTCCTGGGGTAGTCTAAACAAAGGATGATATCCCTGTTTCTTATGCTATCCTTTAGTTTTTATTTTTCTATTTCCAACTGTGATACATACACCTTTACAGAAGACAGTGGCATATGAACAGAGCAAATTTACACACTGAAAATTTACTGCTCACTTATACCTAGAACTTAAGAGTGTCAATCCATTTGAACTGCACTGGTTTTTTAGTACTTGAGTGGTTAGAGGTAAGTTTTAGCCAACAAGAAAAAGTGGAAATTTGGCACTATGTCACCATGTGTTTTAAAACCTGGTTTTGCTCCCACGAAGTGCAAAGACCAAGTCAACTGTTAGCATTGCTCTCTAGGAAATAATTTTGTGTTTATTCAGGACTATATACCTGTCATTCCAAAAACTACCAAGTCAAATTTACAGGCATAAGTGATCTTTCTAGAGTGTAATAGGTATTGGAATGACACTTGGAAGTGGGTTGGGGTTTTTTGGTGTGGATGTTTAAGCAGTTGAATGACAAATTTCTGAAAACAGTGGTTTACCTCAAAAGCACTGATAAGAATGCACAAATAGTCAAGACACAGTACATGTAGTCTCAGAACAAAATATTTCAAATAAATGCTGGTAGAGTCACAGCTGGAAGACTGATGAGCAAACAGCAGCACTTTCTACATATGTTCACTTGCATGCAGAACTTAATCATGTGCACAAAACCAGAGATATTTAATCACACATTAAAAAAAAAATTAAATTCCTTTTTCAGATTATACTGATTTTTCATCTGCTTATTGCAAAATAATGTAGGGACAGCATGTAGTATCAGTTTGCCCTCATGTAACATCTTTTACTTGACTAAAGTGTTCCACTTAGATTTGTGAAGAACACTGAGTGAATGTCCTCAGGAAACTACCAGGCAAGCATCTTAAGTACTATGTGCATTTAATAGAATAATTTTTGAATATAAGTCATTGAGTGGCAGGTCTAATCTCACTGCTAATGAGCAAAACTGCAGATATATACAATCCACTATTAATCTCATTCTAAATGTATACTTGCTTAATTTCTCAAAAAATTTTATAAAATTGTTTTGTAATATAGATTTGTTCTCTTAGTTTAGAAACCAACATTTGTAAACTTAGTAGCTGAATGCTATTGAAGAAAACACCATATGGAACATGTGCTGTGCAGAGATTATATGAGACAAGATTGTTTTTGTGACACATTCTACCTGTAATCAGTCTAGAGTCTCAATACTAGGAAACTTTCCCCTTGTAGAACCTATGGGAAAAGCAGTGGACAAAAAAGGCATCAAGAAACTCTTCTTTTTGCATGTATAGTATATTACATACACGCATATATAGTTTTAGAACTTCAGACTAAGGGCTCTCTCATTCAGATACCCTATTTGCTGGCACAGTCAATCCTCTCAAGTTTCTGCCTCCCTCCTGCCTTTTCATCCATGCAAAAGACAGAAAGCAATGCCATTTACACCCAAGGGGAAACAATACTGGAGGAGGGAACAGGAGAAAATAATTTTCTCCCGATTCCCTTGGAGATTATTTTACATCCATGGATAAGAGATTTAATTAACAAAGCAGTCTTAGCATGCACAGCAACAACAACAGGGGGTGATCTCCTTTCACCACGCTTTGAGTAAACACCATTAGTACAGGCTACATATTCTCCATAGACACACAGTACACTAACTTTTACATTACTGTTCTCAGATTCTGGCACACCAGCTAACTGTTCCTAGAGCAGTGGTGATCCCAACACAGCTGCTTGCAAGACAGACCCAAGTACTGTTCCAGTGACTCGGTACAGACAGTTCCCAAAGCAGATATAAGAGATTACACTACTGGTCACAATGCCCCTCAGCCTGCCATGGCTAACAATAGCCACAGGAAAAGCTACCACAAGACTATTATTACTTGCAACACTTAAAAGGTCAAATGTGTCTACTGTTCTTGACTGCTTGGTTCTTTGTTTAACAAACTTCACCCTCCAGGCTTTTGTATTTTTAATGCTTCTGCATCACATGGCATAATTTTTTCTTTGGAGTGATTTTATGGTTGAGAACTGGCAAAATATCTTGAAGAATCAACTACATAGCAATACTCTTAGAGAAGATTTTGGAAAAAAAAGTATTAAAAAGAGTCTTTGAGAACATTTTTTGTCTTCTAGTTTAGATGAGATATTGGCACTTTTTTTTCTGCCAACTTGTACCAACAGCTTTCAAAACTAGTTGAAGACTGAAAAGAGCTGTTATTATTAATTTCTTCCACAAAAGGTTACTTGGGAAACCATCAGAACAATTTAGCAGCCATGTAGAGTATGGATAACAGAGAAGAAAGGGAGAGATGGGTGGGCTTGAAACTACTAAGTGCAAAGTAAAATTCCTGTTGCAGGGTTAGAGGTTTTTTTGCACTATGTGATTCCCTCCGCACCCCAATAATACAAACCTGTGAAAGAATAATGTTAAAGAAACCCTTCCATACAGTTATAACTGGTCTTCTTGAACCTGCAGATCTTCAGTAACATTCGTATTTGAATTTCTACTCCAACATACACAACAGAAGAAATCACCACTATCTAAAAAGCATTTAAGTTTTTCATCAACTAAGAAGGAGGCAAATTCCAATGACCAGTATCTAAATGCTCAAGTTCTTGAACCTTTCTGGAAATAACAATGTTTCACCCTTGAATTTCCGACAGTAAAGTAACTTTAGAAACTCATTTAGACCAAGGTTTGGCAGCATTTAACTGCCACATCATCTTCCAGTAGAGTTTGTCTGTGAAAAACGTGACTAGTTATACCAGTTATGGCAGTTCATGACTCGAAAGAACTGTGTGGCTCTACGCTAAACTCCTCCTTCAGGGGTATTGACATAAAACTTAAACCATTACGTTAACTCAGCTCAAATCAATAGGCTACTCCTATTCAAACAGCAGTATAAAAAATTGCTAAAGTCTAAATGAGATGTTGTTGGATTTCATGCTAAGTACCCCTAAGAAGTGTAACTTCTAGATCTGTGCCAGACCCATAGAACTTAAGGGGTTCTTCCACTCTCTCTCTGAGAACTGTGGATAGGCAAAGTAGAAAAAGAGTGGATTACCCGAAAAATCAGAGGAAAGATCATAACCAATTACAGCCTGCACTGTGGACTCCAAAATCCACCCCACCATTTTCTCCACCCAACACTTTGGAGAAGTGTTCAAACAGTTTTGTCCTTCAACAGTCTTGCTAGAGCAAAACACAAGAACAATTTATTTACAAGAAGTCTGCCCTGAAACATGAGCCACAGCTGCTTTCTGAGACACAAATTAAATAAAATCTATCCAGAAACTGAAAGAAAGAGGGTAACACAATTAAACATGGTGGGAGGAGGGTGTCAAAGCCAACAAACAGGTGCTTCATGGAACTAAAAGGTCACCTTGGTTTAAAGCAGGGCTTGCTTTAAAGGCTGTGGGGAAATATTACAACCAACCAAACAGAAGAACAACTTCGAGGACAATCTTCCAAAATACTGCCACAATGTGACTTGGGGGTAAGGGGTTAAAGGACACACCCCTGAGATTACCGAAATCCGTTTCACGTTTATACATCTGAACGAAGGCAAACGAGAATTACTGTTTTAAGAGGGGCCATCCAGATCCTTGAGGCTATCAGCATTACGCAAAACAGCGTGGAACGGGAGAGTTATTTATATTTGGCACTGAACAGACACATAATGATACCGACAAATAAAAGAGCACAGTGTCCTTCAAGTAATACCCTATTTCCCTTCTTCTTTTAAATGACTACAGTAGCTTTCATGAGTCAGGTGTATGAACGTAGAACAAATCTGATTACCGAGATCAACCTTTCACAAATTATAAGCTTTAAATGGGGAATTCGGATTTCCCGAATGGCCATTTCAGCCGCCGCTCCCGGCTCGGTGCGGTGTGGCACCTGCCGCCGCCCGCCCTGCCGGCCCCGGGGCTGGCCCGGCCCGCAGCCCGGCCCG
>VXBX01008443.1:332311-385600 GCA_013400415.1 Scytalopus superciliaris | reverse complement strand
CGTATCGGGCAGGTGGCAGCGTCGGAGGGGCTCGGGAGAGCGTCGGGCTGGAACTCACATCAGAAACGGGCCACGGGGTCGTGTGAGAGCTGTTTGAGTAAAGGAGGGGGGTTTGAGCTCATTTCAGAGCTGGAAACGAGGGGGGAAGGTCACAGGTGGCATTTGAAAACGAAGTAAAAGGAGAAACGGGAGCAGCGAGATAGGGTGGAAAATGATCCCACTTAAATAGGGCAGTGTTAAACCTTCCAGTGCGGCATGTGGGGAGAGCAGCGGTGTCAGCGCCGCGCAGGGCAGGGACGGGGAGTGGAGAGGGTGAGTCTGAGCTGGTCCGGCCCCAGGAAAGGGTTGAGGGGAAGAGGACAGGAGGAAACTGTAGGAAAGGGAAATGAGGCATCATTTCCTGAACCTTACAGAGGTCTGAAGCGCTCAGGTCTGTATTGGTCTTTTTGTGACGCACACTGGAAGTCACACATCTAATAGCAGAAATGAAAGATGTTTACATCAACAGGGACTGTACTCTGAGACAGTGGCTCTGAAAAAGACCTGGGATTCTAATGGGTAGGTAGCTAAGCATGTGCTTTCTGAGCTCTGAGGAAGTCAACAAGGGTAATATATTTAACAGCTGTATAACCTGAAGAATTTCAGGTCTGATTTGGGTGATTGTTTACTTTCCCTATTTGACACTGGTGTGACCACTAGCAGCAGGTTGTACCTGAGCATTATGTACATAGACCAGATGGTGTGCTGACAATCTAGAATGGGTTTATGGCAAGAAATACAGGATTGTTTTCCAGAACTGCAGAAATCCTATTAGGATTTGTGGTAAAGCAGAGTAACGGTGAGCAAATATTTTCATGGGAGAAAAATCACCTAATGGGGTCCTCAGTCTTGCAGAACAAGGTATAACACTTCAGCAGCTGAAAGCTTGAAATACAGGAAACCTGATATCTCATTTACCTTTGCATGTTACACTGTCCACACTCTTAAGCTGTGTTGGTATTCTGGAGCTCTCTTTAGAGCAAATTGAAAAAGATGCATTTTAGAGTGTGTTTTTTCTCTGGTTTGTTTTAGCTTCTGATGAAAATAATCATTCTCTGGACATGAGTTCCCATGACTGTGAAAAAGTAAAAGGCTCAGGTGTCAATACTTGCATTAGACATATTATCTCATTAATCCAATAAATTCCAGGTATTACTGGTTTTGAGCGAAAAAATATTCATGGAGTTCTTACCTCTCCAAGGGGAAGTGGTGCTAATAAGTGACAGTAGGTGAGGATCTGGGATCCCTCCAGCCCAGTCTGACATTGGGTTTTGGTAGCTTTTAGTTTCTAAGTGAACATGGAGAAATTGTGTCTTTTAATGGGATTTACATATGCAAATCTCCTAGAGAAGGGTGAGAAAAAAAATCTTACAGCATGTGAAAACAGTACCTTAGCCATTTCAGGAGCAAAAGGAAGACAAAAAGGGGCATTTTATTTGGTAAAGAAGTATTGTTTTTCTTAGTTGCTCCAGGGTAAGGTAAGAGGGGAAATACTCCTGAATAAACCTTGATTCTGGAAAACACTGTACTTTTGTAGTCATGGAACTATTTTTATGCCAACAGTTATGTATGAGTGTGAAAATACCTAAAATCAGGACTTAGGCTAGCTCACTTCTCCTTTACATGAGACCAACATCCTGCAATTTACAGACAATTTTTTGTATTGTCACCTTAACATCTAAAACCATTAGCTGAGATTCATATATAACCTAAAAAATATTAGTTTTAAACCTGTATTTCTCACCGTAGTGCAGGCATTTCTTAATCTTTTATCATGTGTTTCATGTAGTTTATAACCAGACATGAATGTTATAAATATAAGCAAGTGCCATCTGGTTGTTCTAGCACCTCTCTTATCTCCCATGGGTATATTTTTAGGGCAGCAGAAATACAGAAATGTAACTAAAGCAGTTATTGCAACTGATACTTGAAATAAGGTGTACGTATTACTTTTCACAAGTTTAGTTCTTTGGCAAAGCCTCCTGGATGCATGAAATACCCCAAAGCATGGTGCTGCATACATTCTACTACTAACATTTTCCCCTATTTGGGCATCAAAGTACTCTAGTTACTTAAATTAACTAAGGAGTTGGTTCTCTGACCTTAAAAATGTCCATTTCTGATGTTCTGTAGAACACCACATCCTCTTGTAAACTGAGATCGTTTGGATGACATAATTAAAATTGCTATAAGATTCAAGTAAAGGTAAAGTATAGCCCTTTGTACCATTAACTACACCACAGTTGGAAACATCACATTTTATGGTAGAGAACAGACTTTCCAAGCCCCCAGTCACACAAACCTAGAGCTTTTTGGAAACTGAGCTAGTGATTAGTCTTAGCCCTCATCTTTTTTAAGGTCTTTTCTGCATCTCAGCCTTGTGTTACACTTTTCTCCAGCTGAATTTAATTTGTAAAAGGACAAATAAGGATTGGAATCCCATGTTGACTCAGTGAGACTCACTGTCATGTTTATGTACCACATTGCTACTATCGCATACTATGGGATTTGCTCCCCTTGTCGCTTAAATTGGTGCATTCTCCTCTATTTGGTGCTATCTGTATGAAATCTTCTTAACAAATGTAGTGGGTTTTAGGTAACTGTATTTCTTTAAGTAATAAGACAGGAGTTCAAATAAAAAAATGGAAAACTCTCAGAGGCAAGAAAGAGTAAACTAGAACTTCAAGTATTCTGGTAGCCCATATTTTTCTAGTGTCCTGTTTTTCAGTTGAAACAACAAGAATAATATTTTTCCCTTTAGTATATATTATTTTCTTAGTATTTCTAAAGAGCAACATGTGCTGTTATTCTATCCCTCATTTAGATGTATCTGTGAATTACTTACTTCAGAAATTTACACAGCATTAGCTTTCCCAGAAACTTGAAGGTTTCTCATCTTCCCTAGACAGTAACATTGTTATTGTTAATCGATGTTAAACTTTCTCGTGTTAAGATGTTTTTTAAAAATGTTCCCATAACACATCACTTGCCCTCTGTTTATCGTCTACATAAGGAAGTACAAATATTTTGTGTTTTGTTTTATGGACACAGTCACTACCTGTTTGAATTTCTGCTCAATATTTGGAAATCAGGGGGAGGGAAATGATGCTTCCCTTAAACTTCCTCCAGTCTCTTATATGAACATTTTCAGGATATTTGTCTTCTCTGATCTATCTGCTCTCAGTGCCTAGAACATCACTTTGGTTTATAAATGACTTTTCAATCTTTAATCTGTTTTCAAATTTCTCAGCAAAATTATCTATCTAGTTTAAAGGTGTTTAATTCTTCAGTTTGTGTTCTGCTGTTTTGTATTTATTTCTGTAGGTCCTGTAATTTAGCTCTATAATGCTTGTAATTTGTATTGTTTGTGTGACATGATTCCAGTTTAGCAATCTGCTGAAAACCTTTAGCCTGTTGACAGCTTCAGAGATTTACTTAATTAATGATTTGATTCTGCTTTCATAAGCTGAAAAAATACAGAATCATGGAATGGCTGGGGTTGGGGATTGGAAGGGACCTCAGAAATCACCTAGTCCCTGCTAATGCAGGTTCAACTACTGCATGTTGCACAGCATTGTGTTTGGGTGGATTTTTGATATCTCCAGAGAAGGAGACTCCAGAACGTCTTTCTATTCCAGTGCTGTCACCCTCAAAGTAAAGAAGTTTTTCCTCATATTCAGATGAAACTTCCTGTGTTTCAGTTTGTGCCCATTGCCCCTAATATGTTGTAGGGTAGTGGAGCCCCTGAAATGCAGCCAAGTGTGAATTAGAGGGCTCCAGATTGAAGTGGTGCCAGTGTCTCTGACCATCAAGGCAGAACCATGTGTTTGCCAAATAGGAGTCAGCCTCTAATCATGGCTTTCATGATGTTCAGTTATCATTACCCTCCTATGGTTCTGCAGACTTAGAATGAAACAGTTGTGTTGTGAGCACAAGGGCTTGCCTAGGTTTTTCCCCCTGGATTGGATTCACATTTGGATATTGTCTGAAGTGCAAACTTTTAATGCTGTTTTGTCTCCTTTATAGTCATTGCCAAACTCCCTGGATATTCTTGCAAACAGCACACAGAGTACTCTTTCCTGTCAAATACTTTTCATTTGAATGACAGGGATGGAGCATGTGGAGTGACCATCTATTTTTCATACCTGACATTTTGAATCAAAAGAGCTGTGTTAGTTAATCTGTTCTTTAGATGGGACTGGTATTTGTGGAAATTCACCAGAGAATTAGTGAGGCATTCAAGAATCAGGCTTATCTTTAATGATGACAAGGAGACAGTAGGGAGATGAGAACAGACATGGTGGCAATTTGCACTGATTTTCATCTGAGAAGAATAATGTTAAAAACCCCCAATCCTTCTTAGGCGTTTACTTGAAAATGTTAATTTGAGCACACGCAACCTGAGGTCATTGGATGTATTCTGAAATAAAGATATACTTGAAGTTACCATCATCCATGGTCGATTTGGGTAAGCAATCCAGCCCCTGCAGTATCCTATGGATTTATTTTATTATAGTCTGCAACAGCATTATTGAACAATCCCAGCACAAACTCAAACTTTTTTTGCAAAGAGGCTTACAGTCTGAAAGAAAATGCGGAATGGGAGACAGCAAAAATCATGTTTTAACTTTGTAAATGGTAAATTGAGACACCAAAGGATAAAATGATTTGTCATGAAAAGCCTATGGCAGAGCTGGCCAAGGATTCTTACACTGCCTGTAACCATCCCCTCTTCCAGTGTCTTCGAAGGCTAGAGATTCATAAGATATGCTTGCCTTTTCACAAGTTTGGAAATCAGAAGGGAGGAGGGTACTGACAGAAACTGTGTTTAATAAATACAACAAATGCAACTTCTTGAGAGTATGTAATATCAAAAAGTAGCTCTTCATTGAACAGATTTTTTAACTTCAGTTCTTTAGAAGACAATAATGTAGTAAATACATGTTCTCTTTGACATGTTCATGAGAGTTGTTCCATGCAAAAACAAAAATCATGAACAGTTATTAAAATACTCTGGCTCTTTAAGAATATGAATCACCTAATTTTTAAAGCTATCCTGGAGATAGTTTGCATGTTAGGAGTATGAAGGTCTATTTAAAAAGAATCTAATAACTGTTGTGCTGTGTACTGTAGATAATGTTAATTCTCAGAAGTGTGAGAGTAATTCTACTGCATCAGAAAATAAATTTTCTAGCACAATAACTATTGCAAGGAACTACAGTTTGATTTACTTTCAACCCCTCATGTATCATATAACACTTCTATGTTAAAATATACACAGTGAATTTTCTGAAAGTATGACTCTTAATACTTCGCAAGCAATACTATGGCTTGGTATCTCAGGTTCCTATTGAGTATTCTGAACAATCTATCTACAGATAATTTAAAATATTTGATTTTTTTTCCAAAACATGTTAATACTTGGTTTTGTAAATTTTTTTCACATTTGCTTTGAAAGAAACTAAAATGAAGTCATTGTGCTCGACAAACCTTTGTAACGTGTGCCAAAGGATTATTAGTGATAAAATGGAAGTAAAATCGAGCATTGTGATTTAAGTAATCTCTGAGATTTCAACAGCTTGAACCAGATCCTCCAGTGCTGTATAATCTCTTTGCCCTCCAAGGAAATCTGAACTGGTGTAACATTCCAGCCCCAGAGCTGTGGGGTCATGGGCTCCGCTAAGAGTTTTGCTTTAATATTTATAAATACAGAGCTCTTTAATACCTTAAGAAAACGTAGAGAGAATAAGCCACAAACTTATTCTCAAGGAGTTTCATTATTAATTTAGGGGAGAAAATAAGGGAACCTGGCAAAGGTTCAAAAAGGTCACTGCACAAGCTAGACAAAATGTTCCACCACAATATCAACTTAGCACACATTAATCAACAACACCCAAGGCAATATTCAGTCAATTCACCACACTTAAGTCAAATCCAATCCTTCCAGCTCCAAGCCACACAAAGCATCAAAAAAGGAGTAAAGAAAAAGAAGCAGTGGGAGCAAGAAGAAAGAGGAGAAAGAGGGAGAGGTGAGACTTTATGGCAGACCAGCTCTTACATGTCCAGGTGGCAGGGCCACAAGATGTGACACCCCAAACCCTCTGGTTTTATCTGCTCTGGTCTCTACAGCCAAACCCCCCAGGTGGGACCTCTGACCCCCTGGTCATTCTGGGGTCCCAGGCCAGGGTGAGGGGCAGTTTTCCTACTGTCCCTGCCAATCCCAGCTTGGTCAGGGACTCCAGGAGCTGTGGGGTGCTATAGTTTTCCTGGGCTGTTTGTGACTGGCAGCTGCTTTGAGGCTTTGTGTGGGCTCCAGAGCCTGCCATGAGGGATACAACACCACCCCACCTGTGTGAGGTTTGACCCATCCCTTCCCCCTGCACACACACACACATGCATTCCGACAAGGTGGTTCTGACCCAATAATCACTGACCTGGTGTCTTAACAACTGGCTGTCCCAAGATGACCATATTGAGAAGACACTTTTCGCTTCCTTCTGGCACCAGGAATTTATGTTATTTTTACAGTTTAATGGAAACAATGTGGCATTGCTTGAAATTGAGGAGCAGAATTGGGGGGANCACACACACACACATGCATTCCGACAAGGTGGTTCTGACCCAATAATCACTGACCTGGTGTCTTAACAACTGGCTGTCCCAAGATGACCATATTGAGAAGACACTTTTCGCTTCCTTCTGGCACCAGGAATTTATGTTATTTTTAGTTTAATGGAAACAATGTGGCATTGCTTGAAATTGAGGAGCAGAATACTGGGGAAGTTTCATCTTCTAATATCCAGAGATCTTCTATTTGACAGAAATACTTTTACCAATCTTTTTTTTTTTTTTTTTCCAGTTGCCCCAACAGGAGCCATGAAGGCTGCTATTCTGATAATACTGCTTTGTCCAACTTCAGTACATCTTTGCATTTGAAAAAAAACCCCACCAAACCGCTCAATTTTCTAAAGTGCACTTTTTTAAGTTATGGGAAATATCCATTGTTATTGAAAATTTGATTTTCCAACCTTTTTTGTACAATGCTTTTGAAAAGCACTTTGTCTCACCATGGGAATATAATTGAGCTCAACTGAGAAAAAAGGGCAGAAGTGCTGTTTTAAAGAAAGTATTCCTCATAATATTGCTGCGTCTCTCATACAGCAATAATTTTTTTTCCCTCTTTTGTGAACAGCACGGATCATTTGTCCCAGGAGACAAGCTATTCTCTCACAGAGATTCAATATTTTCTGTTGTTGTGCTGTTCTTTTTTTCCATGCCATAAATGTATATTCCACAGAAATAAAGATAAGTAGATTTCCTGCATGTTGCTATGAGATTGTCTTCAGTCTTGTTCTGTGAGGAGTGTTTTGATATCTTTGGAACATTTAATAAAAGTGAAAGTGTTGTGGACAATTAAACCAGTTTGCTCACTAGATTGATGTGCTCAGCTCATTCCTGCTAAAGAGAGATAAACATTTACTTGGAATGTACATTAAAATTAAACTCTTGAGATTCAGCTTCTCTCTTAATGCAGTGTTTAAAAATTCCACAGATACTGTTAATATGAAAACTTAAAATACTATTTTTGAAAAATCATATTATTTTGTTTATCGTGAAAGCACAGGAGACAGATTATTTGTCATTTGGGGTTATCAAAAGCATTTATCATCCTAATACTTTTACAGATAAAACCTGCTAAAATGTGCTGGTTTTTCCTGAGCAGCTCAGCAATTTGCACCATGGTAGATTTCTGTGCTGAACTGCTTTAGTGAAAGATCTGTCAGCTTTTCCATTATCACCTCCTTTTTTTGGAGAGGATCCTAGTTCATTCATTTCAGTTCCCATCAGGATAAAAATTTGGCTTATAATACATATTATTGGTAGTTTTTAATTTGTTTGCATTTGGAAATGCAAAATGTGTCATTTTCTCACAACTCTGTTTTCTAATCTGTTGCCTCTACAGCCAAAGAATTCGTTAGACTGAATTCTGGAAAATAAAATATTCAGGGCTAGACTGTTCCTTTCAGCACAGCCTTGATCCATGAATGATGTGCAATCTGTGCAGCTTGAAGACTGTGTGCCTTTGAGATGCTCTGCTCTGGTGTAGTATGGTCTTGCTTCCCTCTGGTGTACAGCAGCTCATTTAAACTTCCCTTATAAAAGATGGTTCCTGGGCAGTGTAAAGAAGAGAACTCAATCTATTCTCCTTCCCAATGAGTCTGAGCAGTGAAAAGTGTGATCTTTAATACTTCTGCATACTAGAATACAAGA
The DNA here is from genome assembly GCA_013400415.1 of Scytalopus superciliaris. Taxonomy (NCBI): domain Eukaryota; kingdom Metazoa; phylum Chordata; class Aves; order Passeriformes; family Rhinocryptidae; genus Scytalopus; species Scytalopus superciliaris. The sequence goes on along the minus strand of VXBX01008443.1, from coordinate 377,290 downwards.
TCTAAGTAACTTGGTCATTGGTACAAAGACGAACCTTTTGCACACCTAGCTGCACTGATAGAGGCACACAGTGTTATCATTCCTTTTAGAAAATGCAATTAATTTTTCAGCTAGCTACATATCTTTCTATGTTTGATGATACGTGTTATAGGGATGAGCAAGTAATGACAGTGCAAAATTTCACTGAATGTATTCATTGCAGCTAAGAAAAAAATTAGCATTAGAGTCCCTTAAATTACAAGTTCAGTCTAAAGTCTCAATGACTTCAGTGGCTGCTGTTCAAGTTCCCCTACTCCTTCTGTTTATGTAATTTTAGAATTTCAGGCCTAGTGAATTCAGTTCACTCCCTTAGCTATGTTTTTTTCATGATTTCCTTAAAACTGAATCAAATGCAATGTAAACAGCCTAAAACAAACAGTAATATTGTAACTTTAAGATACATTTATGATGTCCATAACACCATCTCCCAGGTTTTCATGTCTCTTGAACCAGGAATTACAATACAAAATGAAATATTTAAGTTGAGTAATGCTGAAGACATTGAGCTGTTTAGCCATACCAAACATGCACAAAATATGGCCAATTGAAATGAAAAAAGAACCCAAACAAACAATTAAACCCCTTCTTTCCTACTGGTTTTATATCTTACTTTTTGAAGCTTTTCTTGTGAGCTACAGAAGAATGTATACAATCGTAAGTATCTTTATTGGTATTTGTTGCAATATCTGTTTGCAGACCTCCCAAGTACCTGTGCTTTATGGCAGAATCACAGGGAAGGAAGTACTATACATGGCAGAGAAAAGCTGTGTTAAGGACCATTTAGGCATGCTGAACCTACACCAGTTCATTGGACAGGATGGCACGTGGGCTGGAGGGGGTTCTATTTGTCATCCTGGAGACGCTGTGATTTCTAGGGAATATCTCTGATGGCTGGAAAAAGGCAAGCATTGAACCTATGTTTAAGAAGGGCCATAAATGTGACCAGGGATGTGCAGCCTGCTCTGTCTGGCCTTAGTCTCTAGGATGATTGTGGAGCAAATCCTTCTGGAGGCCATTTCCAGGCCCTTAAAGGCAAGTAATGTAATTAGGAACAACCAGCATGCATTTGCCAGGGATAAATCATCCCTGAGCAATTTGATAGTTTTCTGTGATGAAATAGTTGGCTCTGTTAGTAACTGAGATAGAACAATGGATGTTGTATGCCTTTACATACAACAAGCTTATATCAAAATCTGCCAGAGCATCCTTATAAACCAAATTAGATAGGGATGGATTACAACGTGGCTGGAAAACTGACTTAATCACTAGGCTCAGTGAGTCAGTGGTTTAAAGTTTAGGTAGCCACCAGTGTAGCTCTTCCGTGGTTGATCCTGGACTAATGTTGTTTAATGTCTTCTTTAATAACCTGGATATTGGTGTGGAACACCCTCATCAATTTCATGGCTGCCACCAATTTGGAGAAAAGAGCTGATGCACTTGAGGGCAAAGCTGCCATATAAGGACATCTTAAAAGACTGAAGAAAGGGGTTGATGTGCTGCCTAACACAAATGTTTCTTAACTTGTAGATGCATATAACTAGACTTACTTCAGGACAGATACTATGCAGTAAATGTCTATTATCTATTCTGCAGTATGACTTAATTATGATGAAGTGCTTTAAATGTAGGAACGTTATTGCTATTTAATAGAACTATTAATCAGTGACATGGTTCAAATCTCTGAACAATGATATGCCCTATCTGGCACTCAAGACACGAAGCAGAACACCTATCACATAATGCATCTTAAAGTGACTGTGCTGCACTCAGTTATAGTCAGATTTGATAGACAGGTTTCCAAAGAGAGTAATGCAATGGTCTTTCCACAAACTTCAGTAATGCCAGAATTTGGTTTCTAATGGTACAGTCATGTCAGCTGGGTACAACTTTTGGAGAAAATACCATTACTTAATGTCATATTACTGAAAAGCACAGAACAAACTTTAGCATAAAAATGCATAATTTCAGTATTGTACAAGTGAGTAAACACTGCTACTTCCTCCCTCTATCATCACATCAATGCCAAATTATTCTATTACATTGATATAAATGTGAAATGAATGGACTTAGTTGTCTCAGGTATATGTTTCTGACTGAAGCCAGAATTTGACCCATGAAGCTAGAATAATCAAACACCAAAACAGTTCAAAAACAGTCTTTAATCTATCAAGCAAGCGTGACTGTTTTGTGGAAAATCACAGAGACCAGCATGTCCTTTCTAGCATACAAATATGAGCTTATCATTCTGGCCATGTTTAACTTATTATCTTGTATACTTTTCCATATTCTCTAACTCTATCTCTAGAAAGCAGTAATATATCAATGTGAAGGAACTGCTAAGTTTTCTACACATTAACTCTTTGAACAAAAGTAAGCTATGAGTATTTTGCCTTAACATAGACTTACATAGTATTAAACCTTTATCTATAATGACAAACATCTCATTTTAGGTGTTTTCAACTAAGATTTAATCAATTAGAGCCATTTTTTCCCTGGTGGTTTGTATTCATTAGTGGAGCTCATACTTTCCAAACTCCAGTCACTGAAAATAATGAAATTAGATCAATAGAGTTGTGTTTAATGGCTTGTGTTATACAGCTCATCTGTAAGGGCTCTAAACATACATTTTCATAAGGTCTGCATTACTCAATTCATTGACCAGCGTGTGGTGATGAGCTAATGCTGTTATTTTTAGCTCCTGCAGGTTTTATCCAAAGCGTTTTGAAGACAAGGGGCTGGAAGGAATGACTGCACTGAACAGGGAAGCAGGATGCATTATGAATGATTTTTAACTTCAGTTTTCCAAGAATGAAAGTTAGTCAGACTTGAGTAGTGTTGTAACTGCAATTTCCTCATTTTAACGACTACAGTTTATAGTCTTGGGAATATGCCCGTTTTCACGGTTTTCATAGACCATGTCCATTGGTTAAAGGAGCAAAGAAATTGCACCACTGGCTGAGATCTGTGTGCTATTGTGTGTCTAGCCACAGCCAGCACTAGGAGAAGATGCAAAAGCTATACAGGAGCTGGTTGCAGATCAGTTACAGATCTCAGCCTAATCCCTAATACCTCAATTTAAGACCATATCTGTGAAGTTTTCTTACTTCTACCTTTTTGTTAATCATATTGACCATTGTAACCCTGATATCACTAGTATGTAAACATGGTAAAGACTGAGGTAGAATTGAAGTGCCTTTGTCATATCTCATTTCTTCTCTAAGAAAAGCAACATCAATATTTTAAGTCTCCCTTTGGAAAACTCCTTGTCTATTTTATTTCTTTCATTCTTCTCTGAATCCTCTGTAACTCGGCAGCAGACTTCTCGAGTTGCAGTGTGTGATCAGTTGCACACCCAGTGCAGAGGGAGGGCTATTTCTGTGGCTTGTATAACAGCCTTCTGATGTTTGGTGATTTTCTGTAGCCCTTTTCTCACATCACCTGCCAATTTGTCTGGTTTTGTGAGAAGAGGTGCACATTAAGTGAAAGCTTACCTTTTTTTCTCCTTGCCATAAAAGTCACTTTTGCCTTTATTACTTTTATTAACACTGTGTGGTAAGAGTACCCATTCATTTGCTTGGGTCAGAATTCCTTAAACTTCCTCGTCACCTTCTCTGACCTTCATTAATTGTAACTGTGTTTCCTAAATGTAAATGTAATTCCTAGATTGATTGTAGAGTCACAGAGGAATAAAAAGTTTTAGTATGGTGTGTTGGATTCTCATATAAAAGGTACCAAAAAGAGAAAATAAAAAATTATAAGGCTATAAAAATAATTATCTGTGTTCCATTTCTGGTGGGAACTTTTTAATTCAGGGGAGATTGTGACTGATCCAAAGGAAACCTGGTTTCTTAATATTGTCTTTGTTGTGCTAGGTGTTTATAAAGATATTAGAAATTTACATGAAAAACCAGGTGGAGTGCCTCTTAATGAACCCTACTGGCTCAGATCCAAACTGTTTTAAATAATTAGAAAAGTAGGTATGGGGCCCCACAGGATATTTTCAAAGGCACAAAAGAGAGTTGGGTAACCAGCTCACAGGACAGATCTAAGGCTTTCTGCAGTTGTGCCACTGAAAACCCCCATACCTATGTAATTTTACACAAGCTGAAAAATATGGTCCATAGGTTCTGGCATACTTCTGCAAACTGAATCTTGAAAAAAATTGGAATTAAAAAAAAAAGTAACGAGAGATCTGGAGCAGTAGGCTGTGTTGAGATGTAAGATTCATAATTACAGACAGGAAATGGCAGCAGATTATGAAAGATCTTTGGCATAAAATGAGGTAGCAGAAATCTGCAAGGAGCTGGTTAAAGAGGTCTACTAACAAGTGCCTGAATCTCACCAAACCTTCTGTGTTCACTTATGTCAAACCTTTTCAGCTGATGAGGACAAGTGAATATGAGATGGTGATTTTTCTTTTGATAATCATTAGAAAGTGCTAGTAATTGTCAATTTTTATTGGGTAACTGATACTCCATAGCACCCACTCAGCAAAACCGGTTTCTTTGGATATATTTAGAAAGAAAAGTTGAGCTTGGTAGAAATGCCCAGTCTCATGCTGGCATGTGCTTCTGTGCAATCTCTGTATATTGCACCAAGCTAAGAGATATTTGGTGATGTCTGACTGTGCTGCATGGCCTTGCTTCCAAGCTAATGTAAGAAGACAGGGGCAGCATTTTGATAGCGTCTTGATACTGCTCTGATTCCCTTGTACTTAGCTTTGCTGCTGCCTCTGTGTTCAGTCTTCAGAATGCATGGTGTAAATATGCCCAAAGAGCAGTTAGAATTTACACATTTATCCTCTAATTCATTAGTATGGATTCCAACATGACAGAAAATTACTTTATCTTCACCAAAAATGCCTATTTGGTTTGATTCAACTTTCTTTTATTCTGGTCTTATATCATGTAAAAATTCAAATCAGGTTGCATGTGTTTGTAATAATTTGCATAATAAGAAACCAATGTATGCTTTAGTGTCATTGAAATCAACATCTTTCACTTCTAAGGTCCATAAATATAGATGTGCTGAAAATGCACTGATGTTAAAATATGACAATTAATTAACACCTTTATTACATTCTAATGTACAAACAGCAAGTACCTGCATGAAATCCCAATATGATTAGATTTCAAAATTATTTCTTTACAAATGAAACATATTTTCTGCCAGATTCTTCCAGTGCATAAATGTAACTGAAAAGGGACACTTGGACAAAAATTTTACCTTTTCAAGAAATGTTTACTATAACTGTAAAAAAAAAAAATTAAAATATCAAAAAAGCACGGATGGCCTTGCTTATGTGGCCAGAATTGTAGTTATTTTCAGAGAGTTGACATTTGCCATGGTATCTATGATTTATTAATAATGTTGTTTTAATTGTCAGCAGGATAACTGCATTGCTTGAGCACTCAGGCATTCTGTCAATATGGGGTCTCTTCTATGCAATCACGGTGTAAATAAAATGGAAGGCAATCTCTAACCAAATAATCTTAACAGGGAATACAGAAAAAGATAGCAGAAAATAAACAATTACAGTAAGAGGAACTGGCTTATCTGTGGTCCCATCGCATAGGTGAGAAGACAAAACAGAAGGCAAGTCTCCTGAGCCGCAGCCAGCGGAGTCTTTGTCCTGTGGCTTGTTTGTTAGTCTAATCCGTCTCTCACATACCTTTTGATCCCACCTAACCTCAATAGCCACTGATCAAAATTTAAGAGGTCAGTTTTAAAGGCTGTTTTTAATACTTGTGATTGCATGGAAAATCTTCCAAATTCGCAGAAGTGGGGTAATAAGGAGGCACTAATGGACAGCCTCAGAGAAAAACACATTTTTCTGAGGTAATATGCTGACATTGTTTTACTCATGACAGTATCAAACTTCATGTCGAGTGTATGCTTACAATGAATTTCCACTTTGACCATATCCTGTGTAACACAGAGGTTTGCTCTGTTTGATGGTGGTGCTTGTTGTCTGACCTCAGAAGTATTGTTGGGCATGTATTCCTACACTACCTCTGCTTTATTCTAAATGAGGAAGCCATTGAATCTCCCTTTCTAATGATTAAGCAGTAGAAACTAGTGCTAGACTGGACAAGGCCCAAGGAAATTTTTAGCCAGGCAGCCAAAGGGACTTGCCTCAAAATTGAGCACAAATTCAGGGACTGGTGTGTCAGTTTGGTACAGTTGTCTGCCTAAAGAAAAATAGGAATGAGAAAATAAAAGTAACTAGAGAATAAGAGAAAACATGAATGTAGTCCTGGGTGGAAGTCCTATGAGGGAGAGGAAAGCTTATTTTGAGCATATGATCAGGTGGAAATCCGGACTTGAAATTTATGAATGGGAAACCTTCATGTTGGCTTCTGAGAAATTTGTGTATGTTCTTTGTATGCACTTGTTATAAAAAAGCATGAGACTTTGGAAATAGTCTGAGTAATGAGTTAGATTTCCTTTTCCAATAGAAACAAGATGGCATGGGTATTGACCAACATTTGAAGGTTTTTGTGGTTGAAGCAGATTAAAGTGTTTTAAAATATTGGACCCAAGGGGCACTTTCACATGAGTGTATACCAAAAATTACTTGGGTATTTCAGAAGAAATGACTACAAGTCCCTTCATCAAATTATGGCATGACTTAAAGCAGATATGAAAATGAAGTCAGGAGTCTTCTATATACACACCTTTGCACTGTTCCTAAGAGGTGTTTCCTGTGGGTTGGTGTACTGTGGGGGTGGGGAGTGGGTTTAAACAATCATCAGAACTGAACAGGGTTGGGTGCTGCACCTGTCAGAGTGACTGACAGCATCCCTGGGAATTCAGAGTGCTGTGAGCAGTGTAGCAGGAGATAAGGAGCCTTTCAAAAACTAAATTGCACAAGGACTGGGCTGTTTTTCCCTTAGCATACAGAGTGTGTTACAACACTTTGTCTTTATAAAGTTATGTGCATTTTTAATAAAGGAAATTCTATTTTGTTTGTATATTGTTACACAGCAGAGTGATCAGTGGCATTACAAAACACTGCCTGTGTGATGTGGATATACTGAATGAAAGCCTACACATAATTTCAGCAGTTAGAATTTGGTATAAGGAAATGAATGTCTTTCTCAAGTGAATGTCTTGACAACAGACACACATGTAAATGTGAAGGAAGCATAAAGGTATTATGGTCATCATTTACCTTTTGGAGAAAATCATCACATGGGAAATGTGACTGCCAACTCAGACAAATTGCTGTTTAGTGTTTGCCTACAAACACTGACATATTAATTGGATTTCTCATCAGGAAGTTGGTCCAGTCTCCTCATTCACTTAGTTATAATCCATCTGATGCAGCGGTTGCTATGGTAACAGCTGTTTCAATATTTTAACCTATATAAATATTGCTGGGTATAGACTTCTTTGATAACACAATTAACTTGTGTAACTGTTACTCCTCAGAAGAAAATTACTGTCAATAATCAGAGAAAGCCAATTTGCAAGAATTTACCAGTGAGCCAGGGAGAGGCTGGTTGGATAAAGCAAGGCTGACATCTGCTGGCTCTTTCTCTTGGTCACAAAAGGATTTTCTGCATTCACGACACATTCAGCTTTATTTAAAATAGTCTTTTTAATTCCTTCTACATCATGAGAGTTTTGGTTTTCTAGCATCTCCCCCTATTTCTAATTTTATCCTTTTCTATCTGAAGGTTGTGAACATTTTTATATAAAGCCTATAGTTTATATTACAAACTGTAAACATATCCTTAGTAAAAACAGGCTTCCAGTTCTTACTACCTAGATTGGTTATTCATAACGTTTGACATTTAGGACCAATTCAGTCATGCAAATTGGCTAGTTAGGCATGATGACAGACTCTGTGATTGGAGGGTGAATAAGACATTTTTTATTAGTTTTAAAATTCTCTTCGTGATGTTTGAGGCAGAGAATGAAGGAATATGTAAAAAATAATCTCTTCCAGGCAGAGCTAATGTCTTGTTAAGCATTATGCATATGGCCAGTGCTTAAAAATCCATAAATAAATCCAGCAATAGGACACGCATAAATCCTGTATGGTGCCTATTCTCCCAACACTAACAAGGGCACAGCAAAATCATGGGGGAATTGCAGGTGCACTTCAGTGCTGATAATTCCTGAAAGGGTTGTGTTTGTCAGCTCTCAAGGGCAAGCAGAAAGTCTCAGTGTCATGGAAAGGATTTCTCCAATGACAAGTAGTTTGTACGTCTCCTTTGTGGGGGTATAGCATAAACTCCCTCTGTTTAGTTTGGTAGCTAATGTGAGAGAAAGAGAGCAGAGCTTTAACTGCCCTCCCTTCTGCTCCACTTTCCTTTGAAAAGTGTTCTGCTGCTGGCATTATTAACTCTGAAACTCCGTATACAGCTGTGAACTGCAAGGACTGGCTCTCCTATGCAACTGTGGAAGAGGCACAAAGGTTTCCTTGTGACCACTCGTTCTTTTTGTGTCCCCACAAAAGGCCAGTCACAATGTAGTATGCTGTTAATAGCTGAAGCACAAGATGTGGTAATGTAAATGAAGCCTGAGCAGCTGAAGCTAAGGTTTGGGGGAAACTGGGGCCTAAAAGACTGTGCTTTATCTTTCTTATTGAGTCACTGCCACATGACTCTTTTGGCTTAATCCCTTCACAGCATTTTATGCAGAGGCACTCCATTCAGATGTTTAAACACAAATTCATTATACACCATGTATGCTCAGATGTCCTTGCATGTGAATATGACTTTGTTATTACTCTGTCCTCAAGTATATTTTTCACCTGCCAGTGTGAATACTGAGGTATTTTGGCAAAGTGCTTCATTGTGGAGCTGTGCTTCCCACTCCTTGAGCTAACATTATGCTCTTCTCATTAGCATGTATGAAACCGCACTTTTTGGTTTAATAAGGGGTCATTAAGAATCTGTGAAATATCGATGTGGAAGCAAAGAAACTGAGCATCATTGAAGCTAGAGACGGAGTAGAGATGCAAAGAGCTCTGGCTTTTCAAAGAGAGAAGAGGAGGGGAGAGGGGAGCCTAAGTGTGTGCATGCTATGAATGTCCCTTCTGTTTGTTAGCTCTGCAGCAGAGTCAAAGAAGCTCCTATCTGTGACAGGCAGACCTGACAGACATTGTTTTTGCTGTTTTTATTCCTGCTTCATCTTCCATTTGAGGTTCATAGATCCCAGTGTCAGGATAGGGTAATACTAAATAAAGTGGTCTCACGTGTCCTGCTTTTCTGGGGCTCAGAAGTCCGTGATGCGAGTACTACATATAATTCATACTTTTTATCAGGGACTCTGAGATGAAAGTGAAAGATGAAATTTTTTTGCTTGCTTGTTTGTTTTTTGTTTTCTTAGGCTGGAAGAAAGTCACTGTGAATATTTAAATATATTTCTAGATACAAAATATGTGGCTGTTTATAGAGTTCCTAATTTGTGTACTTCTCTGTGACAGCTTGCCAAGGTGAAGGAATGGTAGGGCTGCAAACCAGTACTACAGATACTGTGAAGAAATGTAAGGAGAAAGTCAGCCCTGTTGGTGCTGTGCAAAAATCCCAATAGGTTTATCATCTATTGCAGAACTGTGTTGTTTTAGGACACTTGACTACCTGACCAGGTTGGTTATTATTTTCTGGCAAAAAGATTCTGTTTGCTATGTGATACGTGCTGCAAGCCTAGATGCCTGTGACTCCTAAAGTGGAGAGCTACTTGACAAAAGCAACTAGAGTGACATGAACCACCATAGGTTATTGTCGTAACAGGAGTGTAAGCATATGAGGCTAACATGGTCTTACATCACTGAAGTTTTAGTTGTCATTGCAAGGAGTCATACACATCAAGGAATAAATATGGTGGGAAGGATTTTCACCACAGGCCAGAGAAAAGGATGTCCCAGTTCTCAATTTCAAGTGTAAATTGGTTTCCTAAATCCTCAGATGTCCATGAAAACCTCAGCCCACAGGTCATCCCCACCCCAACCGCACCTCAGAGAAGAATATCTCTTAAGAGCGTTTTCTTACAAAGCCTGTACATAATTAAGCATGAAGCTGGAGGATCACTGAAGGCACAGGAACATATGGAAGTTCTTTAGTTCCAAGTTTTTGCAGCCTTTTTTTCCACTCAGGAACCCTTGAGAATCATGCTAGAGCAGGCAGAAATACTACCTTGGAGGAAATTCATCCAGCACTGTGTTCTGCATTTGCACATCCATGTCAGTACATCCTGTCTTCCTTCAGAGAAGAAAATATTTTGAAGCAGATGCTGATAACTTTCACTTATCACAGTGAAGTAGCCATCAAGTTATTGTCTAGAAGGGTTCCTGAACTCACAACATCACAGAGTGGCTGAGGTAAAAAAAAGTTTTCTTTGTGTTTAAAGTGCAATTTCTTGTATTTCAATTTGTGCCCCATTTCCTTTTATCCCATCGCTGGGTACTACAGAGAGGAGTCTTCTTTACTCATCCTTGTCAGGTATTTCTGCAAACTGATAAGATCCCAGGGAGCCATCTCTTCTCCAGGCTGAGCAGTCCCTGTTCTTGCAGTGTAAAGCAGGCAGACTGGGAGCTCAGGACATCTGAAATCAGCTCTGGAACTGAAAACTTTGTGCAAATCAGAGTGAAATTCAGTGTCCTATGTCCTTCAATCTCTAGAGTAGAATCACAGAAATCTGGGCCCAGAAGGAAGAGATGTGAAAGTAGCTTCAAGATTCTTCTGAGCTCCTTTAACCTTGAATTGCCCTGGGGTCTGCTGAAAGCTCTAGTGTGATCTGTTCAGTTCAAACTGTGGTCACTCTTCAGTGTCCTATGGAAATGTGAAACAGGATTGCATGAAATAGAAATGGCATGGCTGAAATAGCCATATTGCTGTTTCTTTTGTCCCCACTCCAAACTGTAGCATGCTCCTTACACAAGACCTTGAGAAAAGCTGTTAGGAATAAGGCTTATTGAGTCCTTTCATAGCACCTCTCCTAAACAAACTTTATTTGGTGTGAAGATTTTTTGGGGCCCCTTTAGCCATCTTTTAGGATAAGAGTGATGGATGAAGGTTTTCTGTTCCATCCCTCTAGGTCTTAGTTATAAGATGCCTGAGACTTGTTCCTAAATTGTAAGCCTCTTGGGTCAGGTTTGGATTTTGAGCTGGATTTGGACTTTGGGTTTAGCAGAGAAGGGGCCATTTTTTTTAACAGAGATTTCTACAGTGCTGGAGAGTAAATAATTAGGACAAATTGTTGAAAACCGCAATATATGACTGTGTATTAGATCATTTTCCTTTTTAGGAGTAGAAAGGGCAGGGGGCAGCAGATAACTCATTTTTGCTATGGTGCCTTCTAGTTGTGAGAGCAGCTTCCAGAAATGTCACTGCAATGACAGTGTAAGTCCAGACTTCTGGAAAACTCCCCTTAGGAGCTCTCTGCTCTTGAGAGGGTGGAAATGCTTGCCTCCTCACACTCCTCATACCAAGAAGATTGTCCTGGTAATTTTGTTGCAGGTCATCTTGGCAGCTGCTGAGTTAAAGGAATGGTAAGAGAGTTACATAGTCTTTTAGCTTCTTCTTACTGGAATACTTTTTCATCTTTTTACCCAAAACATTAAGTTGGTTTACTTTAAACAGAACAGCACAATATTGAAGGACTTTAAAGTTTTTGTACAGCGATACACTTTAGCAGCTGGAGTTTGCTTGTATGAGAATTAATTAAAGATCAGTAGACAGGTAGTGACAAAATCAAGTGTCCTTGACCTGGCAACACATCTGTTCCCCTTCACTTTTTGGCAAAAACACATCTACCATACTAAATGTTAAACTTTCACTCACTTAATCGATATTTGTCAATATTCCCAGTATTATTCAAATCATGTGTCCTACTCATATATTCATGCAGCAGTTAAAATTGTGATTGCTGGATTATAGCAGGCTTTAGAATCATACGTGAATTTTTTACCTTGATTTAATTAAAAAACTTTAATGCTCCATTAATGTATGGTACATTGGATATAAAACAGATGATGAGATTTGAATGAGCTCATATCTCTTGATCTTTTTGTCTCTATGCATATGCATGGGATAAGAATATGGTCTGGAGGCCAGCAGAAACTGGAAAGATAATGGAGAGTAAAAGAATATCTGAAACTATTGATTTGAATATTGGGGAAGGAAAAGACAGGTAAAAATATTTCAGCTCTGCAAACCAGAGATGACAAGTGCTGTCTCATTTCTCATGATGACTATGAGCTACACTAGAAGTGATCAAACTGTAATCATATTACCTGTCTGAAAAAAAATCTGAATTATCATACAGGAAAATAAAATTATTTTGCATCTTTCCTTGTTAAAATCTCTCGCTAGACTGTAATAATTTAAAAAGTCAGCTTTGCTCATGTTATCTCTCCTTTATCAGATTTCATGTTTTAGCTTTTGTACCTTAAACTCTTGGTTTGAAATCAAGTGACCATCCTGCACTTTGACTAAGTCCTTTTCTCCACTGGACACTGACTAGCCTGAGTTTAGTGGCTAGATCACTTCTAATCCAAGGTAATATAGGAGTTAGAGAAAAATGTTTTGAAACAAGTCTCTTAGTCTCCCCAAAATAATGCTTCCTTTTCCTAAAAGCAGGCAGGCCTACCTTCTTCAACCCCATCCCATATGTACATATGCTTAAACATACCTACATATTTCTATCTGCCTTTTTCTTTCCTTGCTTTATCTCCTGCATTCATGGAGGAAAATCTGTGGGCTCACTTGCAGGCTGAGACAGCCTGCCTAGGGCTAGAGAACCTCCTGTCACCCAAGTGTTTACAAAGAGGTGCCTTGTCTTCTCACTGACTGTCTGCCTTGCTCATTGTACAAACATCATATTGTTTCAACACATTCCCCCCTCCCCCGTCCCAATCACAGTGGAAGCGTGTTGTGTTTAATACCCATATTAAATGTGTACAAATCAGGGCAGTATTAACAGTTCATTGCAGTGCATTATCAATAGAAGCTATTCAGATAAAACAGATTTTTCTAAAAGATCAGTCTTACCTCTACCGTCTACTGATTTTTTTCAAGCCATACCCTAAGAGTCTTTTTTAAAATTCAGGGAGTGAAGATGACTCCTCATTTAATTTGTCCTCTCCCAGTGAGCTGGTGTGTAGTAGACAGCTGGCAGACCTATAAGGAATTGCTTCAGTGCTCTCGCTCTGATTTCTTCAGGCTTTTCTCAGAGATATTAGGACAGTCTTAGTTTCCAGTTTATTCTTTTGGGATTTTGTATTGAGCTCATGACCAAAGCACCAGAGTGACAAGTGGGAGAGCATGGAGCAGCATGAAGAGCAGCTGCTGTGTGTTTGTTCTCTTGATCTCTCCTCAGGGGGACAAGTTTGCCCAGCTGAATATTTTCATTTGGAATTATTTTTAATAGTGTGCTAATAAGAGAGAAATGAGGACAAAAGCAATATGCTTGGTGTTCAGAGTATAAGCAGTGAGACTTGTTAGGTGCACATTTTCTTGCTTACCCCAAGCACTGAACAAACTTCTGGGACATGTCTGCTTCACAGACAGGCTTTACTCTTTGTAGAGATTGTGTTATGGATATTCTCTTTGTGCTGCTTTAGGGAGAAAAAGCTGTGGTTTGTTTGGGGTATTTCACTGAAGCCAATGACAATTAGGCTTATCTGTAGTACAACTTCTGTGTCTGGAACAGGATGAAAATTTGACGGGTGACACCAATGAGAATTATTCTTTTGGAAATGAATGTTGGAGTCATTATGTATTGTCTGTGGCATCCTGTTTGGAGCAACAGAAATGAACCAGAATGTCATTATTTTCATTTTATTCTCAGATACTTCTTTCTGTCAAAGGATATTTTCCAAGCTAAACCTTGTCTTTAATCAGGCGAAATTGTAATCCATTTTCCTTATATTGTATTGCTATGGCAACACAACGTGAAATGGCATTCTGAGCTGGCTATCAACTGTTTCCCCTGTCATGTCCAGTGACCAGCCTCTGTTAAGGGCTTTGCACTCCCCTGAGTGCAGGGTCCAATGCTCCTGTTCCCACTAGCAATGCTAGCTTAGCTCTGTGAAGAAGGCTGTGATGAGTCAGAATAACGCCATGGACATTTTGACATGTTTATACTTCCACAGGCACTGGAGCACATCAAAGGACCTGTTAGTTTATAGGAGCAGCATGCAACACAGAGCAAATCATCTCCAGGAGCTGTGTCACTCCTCACACCATGACAACTCCTGACTCACAGGAGCCAGGGCATTATACTAGCTAGCTCAAGTATGAGGAACAATTCCTCTGTGGCAGCTGAGGCTTCACAGCTCAGCACTTACCTACAGTTTTAGGCAAGGCAGTACAGTCTGAGAGAAGCTGTGCTGCTGCAGACATGCTGCTGTCATCACCAGTGATGGGCAGGTTATGCCTCCCTGAGCTGCTTTCATGCTTCTGTGTTGACTTACTCCTCAAAACTACAGTTTTCCCGATGTTCCTTCTTCCCAGAGGCCTGTTGTGCACTCAGTGTACAGCTCTGAGCCAACACAGACTGGCCTAATTTTACTTAGTCCTCAACAAATATGCTAGTAACCTGATGTTTCTATTCCAGAAGGGTAATAGTGATTCTTTCTGGAGTGAAACTTTATCTGTAGCAGAATAATTACAGTGAATTATCTGGGGATATCTTTCCAAGGCAGTAGTTCCCAGGCACTTGCTTTGAAGAATGTACCTCTGCAAATGTGAGAAGGATGATTTCTGACAATCTGCTATTGATTACAGAAAATTGTTGAGTTCTAGTTTCACCCTGAAACATTTGTCTCTCTGCTGCCTTGTTTTGGAAGATGAAGCCTCACAGAACTGAACAGTAGGTCTTATTGATATCGACTCTCTTTTACCTAACAGCTCATTTACCCCCTTCCTCTCTGCCTGCCTCCTTCCCTTTCCTTTCCTGGCTGCTGCTGGCAAGCTAATGAGGCTACTCCCTCAAGAAAAATTCATCCAAGGCCATAATAGCCATATCAGATGGAAGCTAGGATAAAACTCTCCACAGTATAGCCTTATAAGTGCCTCTCAGCTTCTCATAATATTTCCCTGCCTGCTTTCTTTTTATTCCTCACTTTGTAGGGAGAGTTCTCTCATCATGTGTTCTATGGAAGTATTAAGTAAATTAATTAAAAGAAATTATGATGTGTGTTTCCTGAAATATCCTCCTTGATTTCCTTTTATCCCTCCTATTTGTACGTTTTAGGTGCCAAATAGCAATCTTTGTCAAAAAAGCCTACATTGTATATTTCTCTATCTTTCCCTTTGTAAATCTGTAACCTTCTCTTAGACTAATATATTAAAATTCTTCAGACATGGAGTAGCAATGTTCATAATCTCTAGTTCATTATCTTAATTAGATCTGTCTTATATTATCCCACAGTTTATTCTCATTACTTTAAAGGTGATCAGCCTTAGAAGGGAATGTGAGCAGAATTTAGTGAGTTCTATTGTGGCAACATTTCTCTGATCTGGCTTTGGATCTTTCAGGTATAATAATGATAATGC
The DNA here is from genome assembly GCA_013400415.1 of Scytalopus superciliaris. Lineage (NCBI taxonomy): Eukaryota > Metazoa > Chordata > Aves > Passeriformes > Rhinocryptidae > Scytalopus > Scytalopus superciliaris. Next base: position 361,739 of record VXBX01008443.1, on the reverse strand, counting down.
TGCTGGTTCCATTAATTAAAAGTTGCATTTGAATAGTATGAATATTCATTTTGGGGAATGAACACAGAGGGGTAAAATGTCTGCAATGGCCCAAGGATGTGAAGTGAACCTGGATCCCCATTAAAACACAAATGAATCATTACTAATGATGGAGATTCAAAATCTTCCCACCCCACAAACTATTAGTGAAGTATTGCCTGGGTTGAGCCTGTCTCCTAAGGTGGCAACAGACACTAATGTTCATCCTTCAATAACAAATTATATGACATATCCTTGATGTACAGCTCTGCCCAGGAGCTAATACTCAGTGCTGAATCTTTATTAAATAATTAAGAAGGGCTACTGCTTTTTTAAAATTCTCAGGTTAAAGTGCTGTATCTGTAAGACCCAGGTTACTTTTAATAGCCTTCTGTGGAAGATGAAAATTGCTTTCCCAGAAAGCAATTGTGACATCCAAGATGCTGTTGGGAAAGATACAGACAAGAAGAACTGCTGAAACCTTTGATAATGAAGCTCTCTATACCCAAATCATCTCTCTGGCAAAATGTAGGACTTTAATATTCTGGGCAGGAGTGCTAAAAATGTATCTTTTCTTCATCATGTGAATAACACCACTAAAAATATGAAAGTGGTGTCTGTTTGTATTTTTTTCCAAATTTATTTGTTGTCTTTTTTTTTTTTTTCTGAACAAAGGAAACATCAAATAACGAACACCTTTTTTAAAAGCTTATCTGGTACTGCAGGATGCTTAAAAAAAATGAGACTACAAACTAGAGATAAAGCCTCTTTGGTGTAGGAACGTTATGTGAAGTTTAATGGGCATTTGGCAGGGAATATTTTGCCGGCTGTTAGCTAGTTGCCAAGGGGATTCACAGGATGCATGTTCTAGAATAAAATGCTCTGTGAATAAACTGGGGTCAGTTAAGGTAATTTGCATGGTGCTTTTGACTAGAGCATGGGGTCCAAGCTTACTGTGCCGTCTAAGATAAATGCACTGATGCGTGTCCTCTCCTTCCTTGCCCTGCATCTTATGTGAGAGTGAGACACTCCTAAATTCAGGTATCCACTAGATACCTGCTTGGGAAAGCCCAAATACACACATCACTTATCCCATACAACACAGAATTTGGCCTTACATTGTGCAAGAGAGAAACAGGAATGTTGTGTCTTAGTGATCCAGACTGTATCACTAAATAAAAGACACGGTGAGAACCCCTTCCTCCTGTCTTTCTAAGTGAGGATAGATAAAAGTAGAAGGATTCTGCTGACTCCCACATTTTGTAGCTTGTGCTGAAGAAGAGATATGGTCAGCCTTTCTCTAGGGAGGATGTAACAGGGACATGGATAGTATGTGAGTCAGATTCTTTTTACAGTGGGGATCTTTGACCCAGTGGGCGGAGAAGGGAGGTTTGTCCTTGGCCATGCACTTGTTCCTATTCAAGAAGGCATCTGTTTTGCTAGCCCTGTGTGGGTCCTTTGAAATTGAGCTGTAACGTGCAAGTAGTATCATAAGAGTAAATACAGGAAATATTCAAAAGTAATGAAAAGCTATTACCAATATTTAATCTTATTTTTATTAGCAGCATTCTTTTTGACATATTAGGCTGAAGAAATGTGATAAATAACTCAGGGTCATTGTGTCTGGATACAGCATACATGCAATCCAAAAATGTCATACAGGGCACATTTAAGGTTCTTAACCATTGATGTCTAGTGTCACTGAAGATGCTGTAGGGTATGTGTGCTTGGTAGGTCTGATATGGGGACCACAGTGGATCTAGTGCCTCTAGAGCTGCAACTAGTTTTTTTACTCTGGATTGTCTTTGACATCTTAGTCCTTATACAGAGAATCTCTCTGTATGTCAGTACACTCAACAGTTTCTGCAATCATATTCGTCAACATCTATATATTAGCAGAGAGTCTCTTAAGAAAACCTCTAACAGCACTTTATTACAAATGTATGCCACATGTAAACTCCATTGATCAGAGTAACATGAGAGTGTAATCTGACCTGCTAATTAGACTATGGTGAGACAGCAGCTGTGGGAGGAAAGAATGAACAAATTTGGAGTTTTTGTTCATCTGGTCATTTTTTTAATCCTTGTTTAACTATCTGTGCATATGCTTGTAGTCTTTAAAATTCATCCTGCAAGTGAACTCAGATAGTAAGGAATTGTTTCCTTCCTCCCCCATGGTTTCATCCCACTGTGAAGGCCAGGCTTAAGGTGATGGGGTACCTAGCCTTGCATTAGTGCCAGCTGTTTTCCTTGGTCTTTCTTTGGAAGAGTAATCACATTAATTTATTCACGGAATGTCATTGTGCTCAGTTCTGAGGAGGAGTGTGTGCTTGCCTTTGGTACCCTGCTTATACTTTGTATATTTTTGTGGAGTCCATGTATCTACTGGCTGATAGCTAATCCCACGGACAAAGTGATTTAATATGAGGAAAGAATGATACAACTGCATCCTGCCCATTATGTCCTTAGGAAGGAGATTTTTATTTGCTGTCAGATGTCACTGATGGAGCATTTGGCTTCCTTTCATCAAGTGACAACTGCAGTTTTAAGAGTACAGTACAGAGAGCCACTTTAAAGCCAAGCGTCTCAATTCACAAGTGAGGGAAGGCTAAAGTTGTGCAGCTGGAGGATGCTATTTCTTCTCAGCAGCTGTCATTGAAAAGGCATGTGAATGCTCTAGATGTCAGGTGTCATAAATGCTCTATCCAGAGTTTGTCACGTGCCTCATAACATCATGTGAAGTGTTGGAAAGAATTTTCTGAACACATTAAAATTCTTCTGTAGACAAGCTTGCCTTGAAATTCGCTATACTGAAATTTTTGGGAATGAGGAATTAATGTAAGTGAAATCTGCAGCAAGCTCTCCATGGTTTTCCAGAATCACAGAGCCTTTGTATTTACTCAGATCAAAATGTGTGATTTTGGTAGGAAAAGTGTTCATGACAAATCCTCTGCCCTTACCTTGGTTCCCCAAATCCTTGGATATACCTACAAGGCAACACCTGAACCTTTTAAGGACAGATACATGTATGCAGTGGTGGCCATGAATTCAAATGGGAAAAAGATGTACTATTCCAATATAGGGCAAGACTTACACTCGGAAAATGTTATATTGTGTGCCCACTGTATACTCTATTAGCAGTTCTTAAATTTTTTTCTTGTATGCCTCCCTTTTTTTCTCCTCCTTCACTGAGAGCAGATGTTGTCACTGGGATAGAAGAAAAGAACAGCTGAAGCCATTTGGAGTATCCAGATCTTTTCAGTTGATTCACTCTCCTGTCTTCTTCAAATAGGTTCTTGTTTGGAGGAGTGCAGTGGTTTAATGAGCTGATACGTGTATGTTGGCTGAAACTACTGCTTGTAAGTGGGATCCCAGCTCCTCATTGTGTGGTACATTAGTTATCCCAGATTACCTGTGGAGTTGTTCCTAAGTTTGCATATAGTTTGGCCTCCAGAAAGCAGATGGGTGCTGAGTTGCACTCATTCACTTTCTATAGTGTATTCAATGTGATCTCTATTTGACAACCACTGCACTATTGATGCATAGGAGCACTTAGTTTGAATCACTAAAGAAAAACATGAACTTGGGAGTTGTTTAGGTCTGATGTCTGGTGACAGCTGAGGTAAGTAAGGGGTGAGGTTTGAATCTTATTTAGTGCTCTCTTTGGCCTTGGACTCTGGTGTTAACATACAGGTTTTCTGTAACATCCTGTTCCTTTTCAGTTGTCACTGGTTGGCGTTCTCTGCATATCAGTTCTGTCAACTATTGAAATCAGAGTGCCTCTTCCTATTCCAGCTGGCAGTTGCTAGAGCTATGTGAAACAGAACTGGATATACACTTTCATTTGTTGTTATGTCAGGTGAAAATGTAACACTAGAAACATACGGGTGTTTATTGATGCAGGGGTCCCCAGGCACCAAGTGCTGGAATTCTGCTCAAAGGGAGCAAGACAGATGGGAAGAGAAGAAAAATCCCCACCTGTCAAGTGTCACATTATCATAGGTGAGTCTAAAGAATAAAAGTAGCATCTTCTTCCAGTATGTTAGTGCCTCTGCACAAGGAATCCTCTGTTAACACATGCCTGTTGTTTGTTTAATTGACTTTTAGATGAATATTACGAAAAAGTGGAATACAATGCACCTCACTGCATCGAGTTAATACCAGATTTTATGAGGTAAGGAGTAATGGACCCCACTACAGCAGTCTCCCTTCTGTACTTATGATCATAGGAGAGTGAAAGAGTTGAGATCAAGACGACCAAGGAGAGTGTGCTATGGAAGTAGCTGCAACATCTTACTCATTTTGCTTTGCAGATGACAAGTCTGTAAATATTGTGGATGACTGGAGTAATCACCTGCACAAAAGTCTCTTAAGGAAAACTCACAGTTTTGCTTCGTGTCTCACCAGGTTATAACTGGTTAATGATTGTACACAGAGACTTACTTTTGGTATTTTCAAAGCCTATTCTGTACCCCATAAATCTTGCTATAGTTGTAATGATTGATGAATACTGCATATAGTTTTAGCATAAGATTTCTTTCCCAATTTGTATGAACTGTAAAGGAATGCACTGACTGCTTGACCACGTGTCTGGTCTTACAATTTTCTGTGACACTTTTGCATTGTATGTTGAGCAAAATGTGACTTTTAAGATGAAAGCTTGGTTTGATTTTCATACAAGAGTAACAATGATAGGAAGAAAGGAATACAGAGATTTCAGTCTTTAGAGTATAATGAGAACAGGCTAAATTTGTATTATTTCCTGTTCTTAAGTTTCATTACAGTAATTTTCCCAATGAATACATTGCATAGCATGCTATTTCCTCTTCTCATTACCATCTTTGTCATGCAGACGCAGTTATAGAATCTTAATGAATCTGTTATTTAAACCTTTTTGATAGTCTCTGTATTTTGAATGACCTCTCTCACCTCTTCCCTGAGGTTACTGAAGTTGAGATTAGGAATTGCTTTCAAATAAATTACTCAACAAAGAAAAGGGCAAGGTTCAGCTTGCTATTGTCACAATCACAGATATTATAACAAGGATGAAGGGAAAAAAGAAGGTAAAAGAACAGGCTGAATCTTCACTAGTTTTCCAGCATGAAGCAGAGCAAACAATAGTAATTGTTGTATGTGAGTCTGATTCAAAGCTCACTGAAAATAATAGATCCCCACATACCAGTGCTATGAGGTAATTCAGGCTTCAGACGCTATCAAATCAGGGGTAGTTCTGGATTTGGGCTAAAAAATCACTGTCTAAACCACTGGTATTCACTGACACTGTGACCTTTAAAAGTTTTTTCATTGCGAAAAATGTGTAAATGTGATTGGTCATATGCATTTGAAATATTTCAGGAATGTTAATTTATAAGACTTCTTTGTATTCAAATGAGAGGAGAAGAATAGATCATTAGGATTCAAGGCGCTGGCCAGTGATAAGGATTGAAATGGGCTGCAGACTGCTTGGGATCCACAGTCCCTGTGGGAAAATTGTTATATGGAAAGTACTTAGTAAAACTCAAACATTTGTCTCCAGATGCAAAGTATGTTACCACACAGTGTGACTGAATGGACTCTGCCAACCAAATAACTCTCACCATTTAAAGGCATGACTAAGTAGTCTGTAATGCTTCACAGACATCTGAGACAGTCAATCAAGAATATAAAATGATAAAAGCCAAGATTAAGAATTCAGTACTTTCCAGTATCATTAAGACCCTGAATGTGTTCACTGACCATTCTAAATGGTAAATACACTTCATTCACATTTCCTGTGCTTTCTATAAAGCTTGATTTCCTACAGTGGTCTGGGAGATTGTATGAGAGACTCATGGAAAGTTCACAAAGAACAAATAAAGGCAAAGGATTTACCTGCAAAGACATTTTAGAGAGCAGGGATGCTGTATTTACTCACACTCTCCAATCTTCATCTGAATAAATAAAGAGGTGTCATGGGGCATGCTGCAATATTGATAATGAGTTTTATACTCATTCACCCTGAGAAGTTTCAACAGACAGAGTTTGCCTGTCAAATGGATTTAAAATTGTGTTGTCATTGACTTGCTTTCTGCACTGATTGCTCTTGTGTTGTAGCTCCATGCCTCAATAGACACTTTGATTGTCTATATCTGACACTTTGTTCACATGAACTTCCCTATAATCTATAATATTAAACGCTTTATTTTAATACTAAAACTCAACACGTGCTCCTACAATGATTATTAACTTAGGGATATGCCGGCCAAAACAATACTTTGCTTTCTATTCTCAGTTTTGGGGTTTTTTTAATGTGTATGTTGCATGGTAGACAACAATCCACTTGTTTCAAATTCTCAGCTTAGTGAGGGAACCATTTCAGAGGGAATGTTGTGGATACAACTGCAGACATTTCCACAGGTTTGATTACCATGCCTCACACAGCGATAACAATAAACCTTGGCTACTCTTGGCTTAGCTTTTATTTTAAATTCATAGGATATGAACTTTTGGCATAGAATATGATGGCCATTTAACAAGTCTTTTAAGCATGTATTCCCTCCTAAACACATTACCTTAAGAATGAATGATAAATGTTTTGCAGGACTGAGGGTTTAAGACTTGGTCTAATACAGTATAGTCAGATTTTTATCGGAAGTGAATTAACCTCCCTGCAGTTCTGAATGTTTATTCCTTTTCTTATACTATTTGAAGGTATTTCAAACAGGTTTGGCTGAGTTTTTAAAGAAAGGAGGCTTATGAAATCATTGCTGAATTAAAACGTGTGTGGATACATATATGTTTTCCTGTTACTTTCTCTCATCTCCTCGTCACTACTGAATTTCTTCGACTATTCCAACCAGTCTGAGAGAAAAACAGTATCACAGAATCATGCAATAATGGTTTGGATTGGAAGGGACCTTAAAGGTCATCTAGTTCCAATGCCCCTGCCATGAGCAGGAACACCTTTCACTAGACCAGATTGCTTAGAGCTTCATTCAACCTGCCTTTAAACTCTTCTTCAATATCTCTGGCCAACCTGTTCCAGTGCCTCATCACCTGCACAGGAAATAATTTTTTCTTAATATCTAATCTAAACCTACTCTCTATCAGTTTGAAGCCATTTGCCCTTGTCCTGTCACTACATAGTCCTGTAAGTGGTCTTTCTCCATCTTCCTTGAAGATTCCCTTCAGGTACTGGAAGGCCACAATTAGGTCACCACAAAGCCCTCTCATTCCAGCCTGGACAATCCCAAATCTCACAGTCTTTCCTTACAATCTCAAAGATACGTTTCCAAGCACTTTATGAAATATGTAGCTGTGTGGAGACAGAAAGAAATGTCTCCCTCTGGGACCAAGGAAGAGCTGCAGTGTGAGCTGGTGCCTGTAAAGATACCAGAGAACCCAGTTGTAAAACCCAAATGCATAGGAAATGATCTATTCTGCCGCCCCCTTTTTGTTGTTGTTGTTTCATTGGATTCTAGGGATGACTACAATTTCTTTTGAAAGGTGTTGTGGTGAGGATGGCAGGTGTTTTCCACTTACAGACTCATAAAAACAAGATCCATAGTAGTTTTTTCAGTCAAGTATGAAGAAATACATAGGACCGTGCCTATGATATTCTAATTTCTGAAAATAAGTACTTTACCAGGGATTAGATGTGATAGGGACAAGGAATAAAAAGAAGCAAAGGTAAAACTGGACTAGGAGAGTTACTTGATTCACCAAATGAAGTTTGAGCTTTGTTTCTTGCTGTATTGGTTTCTTACATAGTTTTTTCATTTAAGAATTTCATAAAACTTTATAAAGGTTAATTATAGAAAGAAAGGAGAAAAGAGAGAAAAAGAGATAGAATAAAGGTCACCACTCCAGGTTCCAGCATCAGTCCAGCTGATGGGACATCAGTCCTGGCTGACGTATCAATACAGATGATTGGATGCCAATCCTGGTTTCAGTGTCAATCCAGTTGATAATCCTGGTTTTAGTGTCAATCTGATTGATAATCCTGATTTCAGCACAGATCCAGCTGATAAGCATTGATCCAGCTACATCAGTCTAGCCAAAGAGATATCCAGAGTCCTGGGGGTGCCACCTGGCTTTAGAGGGTACCTTTTTATGTACAGGTTTCTCTGCCCTCAAGACAGGTTTCTTGCTTTCTATGTAAATTAGTTATCATGTACAGCCTGTTCTTTCAGGCCTTTCTGGATATGGGTCAGAAGGCTTTGGGGGGTTTTGGTGGTCTCAATACCACCCTAAAATCCATGCCCACTGCTTGGTCTAATTCCTGTGCTTGTGCTGTGCTGTGTTGTGGTTCTTTCTCAAGGAAAAGTGCTGCCCTATCTTTGCCTGGTCCCTTTCTCCAGCCAAACTTTGTTCTTTCTCACAGCATGCTAATACCAATAGTCCTTGGTTATTACCAACAATTCTTGCCTGGTATTACTAAGTCCTTGGTTAGCTCCACAGACATCCAGTTATTGGTGTTTGAGACATACTTATTAGCCCCTTATCCTCTGGGAATCTAGAGTTCAAAAGAATCTCACTTTGGATAACTGTTTATAGGGTCACAAGAGTGTGGGCTTTAGTCACAGTAATTTTTCATCCTGGCCACAATTCGAATCAGTAACTGTCTTTGAAGATTCAGTAACAATAATATTATTCCACTGGGGTTGTTATTCAAGCAAGAAAAATAAGTTTCCAAGCCTGTTCATTAAAAAAATAGGTGTTCATTAGACACTCGTGGAGTTCCTGGGCACTGACCGTGTTTCTGATAAGCTCAAGAGGGGCTTAGTCCAAGTGCAGCTGAGCAAGGCTGAGGCCTAATGAGCATTTCTCGGATCACAGTGCAGCCTGCGTTGAGGGAATGAACCACCATAATTCTCCCTGTGACTAAAGTTAAATTCGTCAGGCCTCTACACTCCACAGGGTGTGGCTCAAACATTGATATGGATTTGGTGATCCCTGGAAAAAGGAAAAGAAGAGAATGAGAGGGAGAAGGGCAGAGGGACAGAGGGACAAATTCATTCTATAAGCTATCTCTAAGCTTTGGGGGTAATCTGTCTGTAATTCTTCACACCTTAATGTACAGTCTTATTACCAAACTGAAAAGCAGAAAGGTTCATATTAAAAAAACCAACTGCAGCGTGCAACACTTTGTTAAAAATCCCTGTTGCTCTTGGCAACCACCCAAATAAAATGTCCTAACAATGGTGCTTCCCATCTTTACTCATTCCATCAACCAGTGAATTGTTTCCACATCGTGATGAACAGTTATCAAAGTGTTTTGTCCATTGTAGGTTCTACCAATAGAAACAGGCTGTAAAGTTGGAATAAGGGTATAGTCAGATTTCAGCAGCTGGTAAGAGATAACCAGAGCTGAATAATTAAATTTATAATAATTGATTTGAACAAATTTACAAACACAGAAATAAGAGTGATTGCTTGTATCTACAATAAGGTTGTCTACAAATACAAAATGACAGCAGGTTCTCATATAGATGCATTCGTTCCACTGGGCCCATACTCTATGCTCCAGGAGACAGAGTACAGCTCTGTTGTGATTTAATCCTGATACAAGGATTTGGTATGTAGTATATACCAAAGCATTGTGTATTGTTAAAAAAAAAAGCATGTCTCCAGAGAACGCTGCTATGAAGAAGCCCACTCAGGTGCCAGAAGCATCATGGTCATCCTAATAAAATGGTCTTTCTAAGATTAAATTACCTTCAGCAAGTGACTTTAAATTGTAGTATATATTATAGATATATTCTCAGTCAGGATTGGGATAACAATCTGACTCCAGTATTTATACCTTAGGTGTCACCCTGGAATTTTGCCATTTCTTTAAAAGAAGACCAAATTTCACTTTTAATGTATCAGAATAAGTTGATTTATTGTTCTAGTCCCTGGATACAGGCTTTTAAATATGTACAGTATGAGAAACTTAACACAACTCTAACTCTCTCCTTAGAGAAAAATGATATGTAAAGAAAGAATCCCATACTGAAATGGAAACATAAACCAGAAACCATGTATTTCACATTTTAATTCTTTTAAAACTTATTAGAGCATATTGTTTATTTGTAGGCAGAGAATAACAATTCATGTTTCTCTTTGAGATCACTAGGTCTTCTGATTTCCATATGCTTCTGAGTATCTCCTGAAACATCAGAGCATTAAGTTAGTATCAGGCAAATATATTAATGCCCAGTAAAGCAAAGTTGTACACACTAGTGGTCTTTATGGAAGCTTTAAAAACTCCTAGCAAGATTATAAAACAAGAAGAATGTCAATGAATCACTTGGAAGAAAGATTTTCTTTTTCAAATTCATGTAAGGAAGTAACATTTATAATTGTTAATCCTTTATTTTCCATCCTCCTAACTGAATTCAGTCATCTATTTAATTCACACTTTAGAATTTGCATTTGAGCTTGATGGCAATAATAATAAGTGAGATAAATCAAATTAATATCCTTGCAGATACAGTTAGTTTAATAACTTTGCCATTTCCATTCCCTTTTTATCTGCATTATCACAATTCGATAACATACTACAGTAAACCAATGCCTCAATGAACTTCTTTCTGTGCCCAGCATGGAGAGATTAGAATTTCTAATTTTATTGCTCAGATTGTCATATCTTGCCTTATACAGCACCTTTTATTGCAAAAGGAAGCCAGATGCTGTGACGTAAAGGGGAATGACATTTGTCATCATTTATATGTATGTTTTTCTGGGGTGAAATGGAGACCTTTTTCAAAGCTACCAGTAATATCATAAAACCATTAAAACAAAATTCCCAGAGAAAATGGATCCCAGTTTTCCTGGGATCTTGGGGCTTCCAGGCCAGACAGACCATGTGCTCAAATGCAGGTACATCAATACTCATGTATAATCACATTTTTTTGATACTTATACACCCTCACTGAGAGCTGCTCTGCTTTTATAGTCTGAATATTCGGGATTTATGAGGATAGAACATGAATGGTATGGAAAGCAAAAACCTGCCTTTCAACCTAGGGCCACTAAGCAAGACTGTGAATCTCTTATTGCAACCATTGCCACCAATCTGCAGCCTCCATGCATTCCCTGTGCTGGTGTTACTGGATTCAAGCAAGGACAAATCACATACTCATCAAGATGATCTCTATTAGGTGTCCCAAAGAGTTTTTCTGTAATTTTTTTTATATCTCTCAGTGTGAACCAAATACCATTGTATACATATGTATATACAGAAACAATCCCAACTACAATGTCCTTCTCAGCATAAAGGACAGATATCTGGGGGAGTTGTGCAGTAGCAATCATGTTGGGTCAGCAGTCTCCTAAAGCTAGAAATTTAAGCCACCGTGCCCGTAATTGTCCTCTGTGTGTTTACAGAAAAGATTAATATATACACATACGAACCGTCCAAGCCCATGTGTGGGCTGGTTAATAGTTTACCAAGTGTTATCAGCCAGCTTGGTCCTCCCACTTATCCTTGTTCCTGCTGCCAAGTGTGCCTGGAGCAATTTTCAGTGGAAGGGTTATTCATTATATGAATAGCTAGTGCATCTGTCTTCAGTGCCATTCCAGGTGCACTAGAAGGGAACCAAGCATTTGAAGGAAAGAACTTCAATCCCTCACTCCATGCCAGAATTCAACATGACCTTGGTCACATCTTTGGTACATAGCTTTGCATGTATAGTTGGGTTCAGTTCTGAAACTGAACAGGCTCTGGGAGTGGAGCAGAAAAATCTGAGTTAGGTGCCTAATGTATGGGGACATTTAAGCACCTCAGAAAGAGACTTCTTTTTTTTTTATGCCTCCATGTCAATTCATTAGAACACATAACTACATCCTTTTCTTCTTTGAAGATACAGAGAAAAAATAGGGAGAACAACAGTGCCTGTCTTTTATACAGTGGTTGAGGGAGCAGAAGACCCAGATAAACAGATCGTGTAGGTAGATGTGTATAAATTTTTGTCTTGACAAAGCATAGCAGAGACACAAAATAAGGGGGAAAGTAAAATTCATATAGAAGGCTAAGCACACTGCAGGGTTTTTTTAAATTTCAGTAGTTTTTACTATGAGTGCAATGTCACAATTTATTACTTTTAGTGTAAATAGGTTCTTTTATTCATCAGTAAGAGCGGGGAGGGGGGATACAAAACTTAGATACAAAACATTACTTTTTATACTAATATGACTCCAGAAGCATTAGAATGTTACTGTGCTCACGTACACTCTACTGAAATAGTTTTGGTTTCATCAAGGCCCTCTTGAGGTAGCTCTGACAGGCTATTTAACTCTGCAGAACTCTGTGACAGCTGAAGCTAAACACATTCAGCCTTTGTAAAAGAGCTTAAGCATACCAATAATGGAAGAAAAGGAAAACAAAGAATTGCAGATGTTTAAAAAAATAAATAAAATCACTATTTAGGATTTTTAAAGACTCATTAACCTTAACATAAGGGTTAAGGTTTCTTAAGGCTTTTTGGTCTTTTTCTGCCAGACCCTCTTTCCTGTTTTAGGATTTGGGATTTTTGCCACTTTCATTAGAGTGTTGCTTGTAAAATTAATTTTTAAGTATCTCCTCCTCCTGCCTTTCCTCTGTGCTGTTCAGATTCTCCATCCCTTCTTTAATTTGATGATTGAAATTATAAAGAACTAATGGCTCAGGCAGTGACTTCCATGATTTTCCTGGGGAGAAGCTGTACAAGGCCCCAAAGACTCATTTCTGTCTCTCAGGCAGGATCTCTTTTTGCATAAATTTATTCCATGTTGAAAATAAGTCATAAGCAGGGTTCATAAATTAATGAGAATTCATAAGTATACTGAAAAATATTGTCCAGTCCATCACACAGATCCCAAAATTAAAATGTGAAGAGTTTTCAAAACTCTCTGTAATTTAGGTATTGATCCTAGAATAAACACCAGGAATCTCTATTCCCTTCATGATCAAATACTACATTTACTTGCTAAAATTAATTCTATGAATATATCTTGACTTTTCATGTGTTTCAAGACTTTAAGAAATAAAAATATTTGAGATTGAGAGAAAAAATATAATTTCATTGGACACTGAATTTCTCTTATCCTAGCAGTGTGTGGCTTAGATGAGTTACACTGTCCCCAGAGGGTTATAATTTAATAAATACCCATTGCTTCACAATTTGTAATCAGTCAAAGTAATACAAGTTCACAGAATAAGACATGCTTGATTGGTAGCTCAAATTTTTCCTGAAGAGGTTTAAAACCATACAGTCCTCTCATTTGACTCCATGTGAACCTATTGAACTATATTAAGCCTTCTCCAAGCCTCAGCAGCCTAAGAACTTCAAGTGAGTCAATATGAAATATATTTTGACTTGGAGACTTAGGTAAATGAATTTCCTATGTGTTTGATATAGCCTAAAAGGAAGGATATTTGGACACTTATTATTAAGGTAACTGCTTATATGTTTTAACTAGATTGTAGACCTGAGCTTTTTGATTTGGAAACAATCACAGATCTCACTGAAATTTCTGGGCATGACAATCACTCTCTTTTGAGGCAAATGAGAACAGTGAAGTGATAGTAGCTATTAAGCAGCAACTGACACAATGGAATTGCTACTATGAACACTGACAAGAGATCCCAGCAGTCCCAAATTTCTGTAAAGCAGTGTCAGAGATAAGGATCTAATGAACAGAGCAGACAATCAGTGGCAATTAAAAATAAATAAATAAAAATAAAAAAAATCCAAGCAGAAAGGACCAGAAAAACAGGTAACAGAGAAATATGTGTGGTATGACTGAAGGAAGCCACATGGGGAAAAAGCAGCATTTGAGGCAGAATGACTGTTAAAAAGACAAATTTAGAATGCTTAAAGAAAAAAAGAATTACATTCTATTGCTCTTCCTTCTGTATCAGGGATTTATGCTTGTTCCTAGTAAAGAAAATGGGTTGTACCAGAGCAATCACAGATTCTCTTATCAATTTATCCCCCTAACGAAACAATTGTGAAAACCCCAAATATCTGGTTAGCTACTTGGATAAGAAGAATAAGGATATAAAAGAGAGAACAATATTTCCAGCTGTGGAATTTGCTAGATAGGCAGTGAAGTGCGTTGTTCAGCTGAGTTTTGCATAAGAAATAAATTTATGTTGCATTTCTAATGCAAATTGCCTGTATTTTACATGGACAGAATGAATCCTTGCTGGCTTGATCTTCAGCTTTTCAAATCAATAGAAAGACTCTAATGTATTTTCAATAGACTTTGGAGCAAACCCTTCCTCCCATGCACTCAGAATGATTTACAATCAATTTATGGCAAGAATCCACTTCAGAAAGCCTGAAAACTACGAATATGCAGTTTCATGGGGAAGCTACCATCAGTTGCCTAAAAATAGACTCAATTTCAATATACTGATCCAGATGCCCGCCTGTGAAGAATTTACTCCCCATGCATATGCTATCTAGCTTTTAGTGGTTTGAACAAAACAGGCAGAAGACTATGTTTAAGGAAGTGATGACAAGTGCCTCTTTTTATCAAATGTTCTGTGTACCAAAATGGAAATACTCAAGGAGTTCATTTTGATGACATGTTATTTCTGCCACCCCAGTCACTTGTCAGGTGACTGACACCAGAATTGTTATAGAGAAATGGATCAGCCACTTACATTCATACAGATGGTTCTGTAAAGGACCTTTTTATGTGGCCTGTTTTAATGCAATGGATTTCCACCCTCCCAGCTATATCTCTACCTTAGGATTTTGGAGTATTTTGCACTTCCTGGCTATGGAGACACACACTAACAGTGTTCCACCTCCTTGTTGAGGTAACAGTTAGGAACAGTGCCTCTCTCCCTTTGTGCCTACGTGTCCATGCAAAAAAACATACTTATATGCACTGCCTAAAGGGGGAACACAGTTTACACCAAGAGGTCCCACCAGTCTGAATAAGCAGGGGATGAGGAAGGAAGGTGTTTCACAGAGTTCACTTCCCCAGTAATACCTATATAGACTCACAGTGCTTAAAATGGGGAACAGAGCACACATGCTACGACCCTCAGCATTCCTGGTATTTACAAAGAAAGGAGGACCTGAAAGAGTCAGTGAGCAGGAAAGAGAAAATGTTAGACTAGCAAATCCCCAAAGGCACAGAATATTTTGAAATTCAAAAGTAGAATAAGAAAAGATTATTAGGAAAAGAGATAAGGTATTGCTCTGAGCAGGCAGATGGGGAAGTAGAGAAAGAATGGGCAGTTTAGAGTCAAGAACAACCTGGAGCAGTCTGTGAGTAGAAGAGGAAGAAATGGGTGAAGATGACAGATTAGTATTTTGGTTAAGGAGCTGATAATTTACTGTTGTGCATCTGACTTCTTGCTATGTGAAATAAGGGACTTCAGGGAGTCCTTATTGGGGTTGAGAGAGGTCAGGGGAGTCTTATGTTCCAACAATACTTTGCTTTATCTGTTAAAGCATGTCATAGCAAATCCACACTATGAACATCTGGATGGGACAGCAGGAAAGTCGATAGAGGTACTGTTTAAAAGGTCCTTGCCAGATTTAACTATTTCATTGTAAAAAAATAGCAATCAATCTCATAAACACTTCCCAAAAATCACAGCTCAGGGATGAACAGGCAAAAAGCAGAAAGTCTTGTTACACAACTAACTAGCTGTGTTAATCAGACAGTTAATTCTAAATTAGTCATGACACAGAACAATGCTGTGAATCCTAACTCTGCTAAAGCAAGCAGCAAAACTCAAGTCAGAGTCAACTTCCCCCATAACTGTAAGAGAGAATGGTGGATTTCATTGTGAAATGCTTGCTACCAGGACCTGGCATCACATGCACTTGACCAGATTCCTTAGTACCAGTCTTCTAGGAGACAGCTTTGTTCAGCAAGGTGCATGCCCAGAATGATGAAGGGAGAACTGTGAAGGCACCATATACTCACCTGGGTATGTGACACTGCAGCCAAAGACAAAGCTGTACTGTGGAAAGTGATGCAGAGACTGGTTTATCCCTTACAAATGATAGGAAGAGGCTTCTTTTCTTCTGTCAGTATAAACCATGATTTCTTAAAAATATCAATCCAACAAAAGTAAAACTGAAATATACCCAGACATTTCTATATCACTGCAAAAACTGCCAGTGTCCTGCTGCTATAGTCAGTGGAGAATAGAGCCAGCACCTGGTGTGAATGCACCTGCTAGCAAGGGCTGCCTAGGATGACTTCCTTCCTTTTCTCACCCTTTGTCTCTGTTTTTAAAACACTCCCCACCATCTCAACCAAGTGTTGATGAATTATTTTCACTGTTTGCATCCTCATCGCTCCAGACTGTGGGAGAGGCACACGAGGAGACTGCTCCCAGCTCACAGACTAGGTTCTTCTTGGCATTTGCAGACTTCTGCTGTAGAATTGCAACCTGAACGTGTAGAAAATGTTGCACCAAGCTGGGGTTTTAGTGGGACTGCATAAAGTGTTAGCTTGGTCTGTGAAAGGCACAGAGACAGATAGCTTTAAAAAAAAATATTGAGGAAATAACTGTGCATTTATATAATATGATGATTATTCTGAGTATCCTTTCATCAGAGTTGAAGAATTTTAACTGTGCTGGTTTTAAGTCATAAAGAACATAGCTCCTAGAAGAAAAATACATTGAAAAAAGAGTTTTCTTCCTATTATTTTTACTGTTATTTTTGCATCTCTTTTCATCCCCAAATCTGTTGCTTCTAGGCAGTGGATGCTGGCATATACTACCCCATAAATGCATGCTTTGATGCTGATAGTTCAGCTCTGGACTCCTCTTTTCCTCCAGACCAGATGTTCTACTTCTCCCTGCTAATAGTTAACATGGTGCTACCTCATTATACACCTCTCTCTGGAAATTATGCCAGTGCTACTTCAGCATGAGCCAAGAGCCGTGCAGAATCAATGAGACAGCTGGTGTCCTCCATGGGGACAGACTGCTTTACCTTTTGGATTCAGGCAGTCACTGTGAGCTGAGAACCAGGATGCTGTGAATGATTTTTCATAGACAGGTGAGAACAAAAGAGCTTTGAAAACGTACTTCAATAGAATCTGGAGACATGGAGCTCTATTGATTAAAAAAAATACAAAAAATTACAGTCCAGTTGCATTTTCATCTTAATTGATTTTTGTATGAGATGGATGAGTGAATTCTGCCAAACAAAAGAGCTTGTAGAAATCTTTTCTTTACATACC
Source organism: Scytalopus superciliaris (assembly GCA_013400415.1). Lineage (NCBI taxonomy): Eukaryota > Metazoa > Chordata > Aves > Passeriformes > Rhinocryptidae > Scytalopus > Scytalopus superciliaris. The sequence goes on along the minus strand of VXBX01008443.1, from coordinate 344,549 downwards.
ATTAACTAAGTAGATTTTTGCATGCACAACAGCTGTGTTGTGTTTGGAAAAAATCAAATAATTCCCTTATAAAGCTCACAAACTGTAAATTGATCTCTTTGATCTTGTCCACAACATATGCTAATCCTCAAATATCCAGGGAAGGAGATGAGATAATGCAAACAAAATAAACACCTGGTTAAGAGAAAGTACTTGTAAATTAGGGTTTGAGGTCAATCCATAGTTAGTATATTTTATTTTGAAAAAAAAAAAAAACAAAAGAAAAAAAAAGTTAAGCCTTTAATAAGAGGGTCTAAACAGGAAGAATTTGAGTTTGTTCTGTGAAATCTCAATAAATTGCAAGTTGGAATATTCTCCTGAAAATAAATTAGAATCGACTGCACTTAAATTTTCTTCTTACTTTCAGAGAAGATACTTGACAAAATTCATCGGGAATGGAGCAGTCAGTTTCTACAATCACTGTAAGACTAAAATAAACTGGAGGATTCTCAAGGTCATCCCTACTCATGTTACAGCCTGGCTGTCTCAGACGGTTTAGACCCTAAGGAGCACTTGATACATTGTACTACTTCCCCTTACCTCTGACACCGAACTTAATTTTAGACTATAAGGTTAAGGACTGATCTTTGTTGGTACTTGAAAGTCTCTTAGTCATGCTGGATGCTGCCAGAAACAAGGACTAGTAATAGCCTTCCAAGGCAGATGATCCTCCAGTGTAGTAACTAGAGATGTTTCTGATGTCTCCCTCTGCCAGGAGTGCATGGTATAACATCTAACCGTGCCCTGTCCTTGCTAAGTTTGTTGAAAATTCAATGAAATAGGAGTGAAAGTGGAAGGTACCAATGTAACCTAAACATCTGCCATCATTTTCATCAGAAATTGCACTGACTGTGTGACTGCTGACAGAGACCTCTATGTGTTTCTATTTATTTATTTATTTTTTTTTTAAATCCTCTGGTATTCAAATCAAGCATTAGTTTTGCTGAATAGAAAGAAATACAGCTGAGTCACATGTCTTCAAAGTAGCTGCAGGAAAAGACCTGAAAATGCATTGCTATGACAGCCATCCTTCACAATAGTTTCTATACATCCTGTGGAGATCATGCCTGACAGAGAGAGCTATTTCCTTTAAAGAAAAGTACTCTGGTTGGTTTTTATTTCCTGTCTGTGTCACCTTTCAATTGCTTTTATTTTGATTTCTCCTCTCAAGAAATGATGAAGGAAACTGAAATATCAGAAAATGATGATCTTAATAGCATACAAAATTTGTTAATTCCTTTTAAATACACAGGTCATCCATCTGTAAACTGATGGTGCTTTTTATCTCAATCCACTTAAAAAAAAAAAAAAAAAAACCACAACAAAACCCCAACCAACCAGCCAACCAACCAACAAGAAACCAAACCAAACCAACAACAAAAAAGGCTTAAACTTCACAACATTCCTGTGAGGCAGGTAAATCTTTTCATAAAAGATTATTTCACCCTTTACTAAGATACAGGCACCTCCAGGGTGAAACACTATGGTTGTTTAACTGCCTGTAGCCATACAACACAAGAAGTGAGGGGACAGGAAATGAAAACCATCCTATCCAATCTAATTTTAAGGAGAAAATAGGAGGAATGTAAGGTTCACAGCTGGGATTTCACCAGAGTAGAGAAAGTAATACACCTTAGACAAAAGTGTCACAGTATCTTTAGTGACTACAAGTAGCAGACTCTTGCTTTATGTCTTATCTGGAAGACAAAATACTCTGCAGGTCAGTGCTCTTTACATCATCCTGCAATATCAGTCTGAGAATTCATATTAGAGGGGGAAATGCAAGCTACCAAATTAACATTTTCCCTTCCTGAGGAATTTAGAGATTCCTTAGAGGTTTGCAATGCAAATACCACCTGGGCATCACTGATAAGTTATGACAGTATCACAGTGAAAGGTGGCAGGATGCAGCAGATGTTTGAAAGTGCCAGTGTAGAAAAATGCCAGAGGAAAGGTTATCTTCCAAAAATGTTTATTCCTGTTCCCTAGAGTCTCACAACCCTTATCTGTTTGTTTATCCATAGTTCTGTAGTGACTGGAAATGTTTAGATGTCTTAGAATCATTTGGATAGTTTTTCCCCTCTGGGGATGAGCTTTTGCACTCAGGATACCAGCTGAGGATGAAGAAATGAGAATTGCACTTTACGGCTTCAAAGTGGCCCGAGGGTGTAAGCAAAAGTAAAAGCAGCATCAATGGGGACAAAAATTTACAGTCTTGATTGATATGGAAGACTGAGCCATAGGTATTTGGCTGCAAGAAAATCAGGATTGCATTCAAGACTTATTTTTGTGAAAGGGAAATTAGGAGGCATGATATTTTATTCTTATTTGTATAGTTGTATCTTTTTCTTCTACTGTGTGTCTTCTTTAGCTTTAACAGTGTAGTCCTTCATTAAGTGGTTAAAGCGATGTTTTGGATACATAAAAAGAAGGATGAAAATCATTTATGGAAACTCTCTTTTGTACTTTTTCTTTACATTTGAAAGGAAACCAAGTGTATTTTTCTGAAATTGTTTCATCAGGAGCTGCAATAGCTATGTTCAGAGCTTGAACAACCTCTTTTTTTGCACACTTCTTTCATAAGTCATGCATTTATTTCTGACTTCCCTGGGTAAACCTGAGCAATCTGTTGTACTTTTTACAAGTGACATTCAAGCCTCCCATGTCAATTACAGCTCCCAAGCTATTTCCAAGCCTTCCTAGAATGTTCTTCATGGGTTAGGAAGTCTGTGGAACTGCAGAAGACCATGGTGAGGAAGTAAGTGTTGTATCACAAGTGGTTTCTAAACATTCCCAGCAAGAGGAAATTATTTTGAACGGCATAGTCTGCCTTGCTTTGTTACTAAAGCATAAAGCTGTCAAATGTTCTGCAGTTTAAAGAGGAGAACAGCACTAACAACTACAGCAGTTTCAAATACATAGTGATTTCTGAGTTACATAGAGAAAAGCCAGTATTATTTATTTCCTGGTCAAAAGAAGTGAGAACTGAAATACGTATTGGGTGGTGAAAACAAAGACCCTTGGGGATCCAGCACAAATACGTTGAGCAGGTCAGTCTCTGTGCTGTGGAGAAACATTAATTCAACTGGAAGCCACAGCATCAGCAGCCACAGCTGTGCTGTCAGCTGCCCTAATCCAGGCCCCATCCTGCAGAAACAGGAGGTGAGGAGGACTCGATCTGACCCCATTTCAGCAAAGCAAGAAGCTCTGAGAGGAGCAATGGCCAACTTGCCTTTCAGCATTCAGCAGTGAAGGCCTTCTTATCGACAAAGGGAGAAGCAGATGGAGATGTGCCAGGAGGGTAAGAAAAGGAATAGTTCTTGTAACCTCTGCAAAGATTCTGCACCTGGGATGGAACAGTCCTGGCTGTGTGCACAGACTAGGAAACAAGAGGCTGGAGAGCAGATCTGTGGAAAGGAACCTGGGTGTCTTGGTTGACAGCAATTTGAATATGAGTCAGCAGTGCCCTGGCCGCCAGGAGGGCCAACCATGTCCTGTGGGGCATCAGGCACAGCATCACCAGCCAGTTGAGGGAGGGGATTGTCCCGTTATGCTCTGCAGTGGGGCAGCCTCACTTTGAGTATTGTGTGCAGTTTTGAGCACTGCAATAAAAGAAAGATATTAAGCTGCTGGAGAGCGTCCAAAGGAGAGCAGTGAAGACTGTGAAGGGTCTTGAGGGGAAGCCATATGAGGAGTGGCTGAGGTCATTTGGTCTGTTCAGCATGGAGAAGACTGAGAGGAGACATCATTGTGGTCTTCAACATCCTTATGAGGGAAAGTGCAATAAAAGAAAGATATTAAGCTGCTGGAGAGCGTCCAAAGGAGAGCAGTGAAGACTGTGAAGGGTCTTGAGGGGAAGCCATATGAGGAGTGGCTGAGGTCATTTGGTCTGTTCAGCATGGAGAAGACTGAGAGGAGACATCATTGTGGTCTTCAACATCCTTATGAGGGAAAGTGCTAACAGCACCAAGCCTGTCAGAGTTCAAGAAGCATTTGGACAATGCTGTCAGGCACAGGGTGTGACTCTTGGGGATGTCCTGTGCAGGCCTAAGGGTTGGACTCAATGGTCCTTGTGGGTCCCGCCAACTCAGGATATTCTATGTTTCTATGATTTTACTACTGCCAGTAAGCAAACTCTGTGACCTGTGTACCATATGGCTAAGTTATATGCTGCCCACTTCACTCATCCATTGTACTCATTAGCAAAACCCTGAAGAAAAATTATTCCATTTGTATCTATTTCTTATCCAAAATTCCCACTGGATCCTCAGCTGTCAGAACATCACTGTGTTCAAAGGTATTCAAGCATTTCTGAACCATGACTTGAGTTCTCTCGTGTTAACTACAAGAACAACATGCTGAGCTTCTCTTCAATCATACATCTCCTTTTTGCCATAAAAGAACGTGTGACATACAGCTTATGACAAAGGAAAAGAAGTCACAGTTTTATTTAGTACTTAAAGGAAATTGAACTTGCATGTTTCAGAGACCATTGCAAAAGAATTTTAAAGAATCTCACAGACTAAAAAAACCATAACTATAATCTGCAGAGGTAGCATGATGTTGGCTAAGCTTCACTTGTCCTAGCTTTGTGGTTTCTTCCACAGGGAGAAGTGCCATAATTCTGAATTTCCCAGTGAACAAATCTGCCACTAACACCAAGCTATGTGGTGTGGTTGACATGCTGGAGGGAAGGGATGACAGGCATGAGGGATGGGGCAATGAAAACCTGATGAAGTTTAGCAAGATCAGGTGCAAGGTCCTGCACCTGGGTTGGGGCAATCCAAAGCATGAATACAGACTGGGCAGAGAATGATTGAAAGCAGCCTTGCTGAGAAGCACTTGGGGATGCTGGTGGATGAGAGGCTGGACATGAGCCAGCAATGTGCACCTGCAGCTCAGAAAACCAATTGTATCATGGGCTGCATCAAAAACAGTGTGGCCAGCAGGTCAAGAGAGGTGATTCTGCCCCTCTACTCCGCTCTGGTGAGGCCACACCTGGAGTACTGTATCCAGCTCTGGGATCCCCAACACAAGAAGGACATATATCTGTTGAAGCAAGTCCAGAGAAGTGCCAGAAAGACAATCACAGGGCTGGAGCATCTCTTCAGGATGAGAGAGCTGGGGTTGTTCAGTCTGGACAAGAGAAAGCTCAGGGCAGACCCTAGAGCAATTTCCAAACCTAAAGGGGGCTACAAGAGAGACATAGAGGAACTATTTACAAGGGCATGTAATGATAGAACAAGTGGTGATGGCTGTAAACTGAAAAAGGGTAGGTTTAGATAAGATATAAGGAAGAAATTCTCTATTGTGAGGGTGGCAAGGCACTGGAATAGGTTGCCCAGAGAAGTCATGGATGACCCATACCTGGAAGTGTTCAAGGCCAGGTTGGATGGACCTCTGAGCAACCTGGTCTAGTGGAAGGTGTCTCTGCCCATGGCAGGGAGATTGTAACTAGATCTTTAATGTCACTTCTAAACCGCTAAACCGCTCTGTAATTATATGATTCTATATTTCTATGATGCTACTGTAGGTACCACTGTGTAGGGGTGAAAGGAAAAGAAAAAAGAGATATAAGCCCAGGTCCAAATAAAGAGGTAACAACACAACAGTGAGATGAGATGCGACACTGTCCTTGCAAGGGAAGAGAATGGAGATGGACAAGGCAAGTGAGATGAAAGCAAGAAATGGTTTATGATTGTAAACAGGCTCATTGTAAAGGGAAGTGAAAAGGTCACTGGACTGAAATCAGTGACTGGCAAAGATGAAAGAGAATGCTGTATGATGAAAAGATTCCTATTATTTATAGCAACAGGTTCTTGAAAATGGAAATACTGTACTGTGTGTCTGCTGAGACTAGATAAGCTGCTAGTGAAAGACTGTATGAAAGCAACACTACTCTAGGAGAAACAGGACAAAAAAAGGTTGAATGAAAAGACTAGTGCATGTATGGAATTGCTGCTAAACTGCTTAAAGAACTAATGAGTGATAGGAAAGTGTCTGCCACTGTATGCCATTATAAAAGTGTTGCATCTGTTCATCAGAGCACACTACAAAAGCAGCCATCGAGAAAGTGCTGCAAGAAATCAAGAACTGCAAGAAATCAAGAGGCAAGAGTTTGTACAATGTTCCCAAGAAAACAAGTTATTCAACCCACCATTACTAGTAGGCAAGCCCATGAGCAGGTGTTTGTGGTTTAGCAAAAGATGTGACTGGGTGTGCAGTATGTCCCCAAGGATCCTGGTAGTGAGAGGAGATTTTTGGCAAGGAGCCAGTCATCTTGCAAAATCACTGAATAAAGTCTCATGGAGCTGGCAGGTAATTGCATGGGTTCAGATGTAGTCCAAATCTTGTTACAGGGATTTCTACTCAAGTGCCTGCATGAATTCCACTTCAATTCTAAACGAGAAGAGAAAGAATAGAGAGGAGTAGGAAAGTAAGAGTAAGAAAATAAAAGAATAAAAAAGAGTAGTAAATAATAAGAGAAAATGTCTGCAAATGTCTTCAGAATAAGCAGAGCTGTGCAAATGATGGCATTGCCTCTGAAATAGCTCAGTGGTAAAAATGTGAGGCAATGGTAGGTAAGCTCAGTCAAGTAGCTGTATGAGCAGATGACTGAGGAAGGGACAGGAGAGGAACTGCCTGCAAAAATGCTGGCTGGGGAAGAGAATACACAGTCTAGACGAGTCTGCAGATTGCTCACTTGCCTTCATCTACTCATAAAATAGAGCTGCAAAGTTGGAATGAAACAACCGCCTCTCCTTTTTCATCCCACAGGAGGGGCTGCCAGAACAGCAAGTGTTTCAACATGTGCAGATCCTGGAGGTCCTGTCACTGTCTTGTAGCCTTTCGTGAGTCTAAGCTTGCCTGCATGTTCCTGCCCACGTAAAACAGGGGAGTCAGACTCCAAAGACAGTCATCTGTCTTAGCTAAGCTAACAGAATGAGAGATGCTAGCTAAAAGGATGCCTGAAGGTACAGTGAGATTAGTTCATAATGCTGAGCCTCAGCTGGACTCCCTGGAAGCTTCAGCCTCTGGGTAGTGTGGCTCTGATTAGTAACAGGAAGAAAACACAGAGGTGTCAGTAGTATTTTCACCTTATAGAAAACATATTAATTGTGTCAGCTAGCTACTTCTGTCCTGTATTGAAAGGGTGATGAGACCATCTCTTAGCTTACCATGGTGCTTTCAATTCATAAATTACCTGAAATACCCTTGGTTATCTTTGCATAGAGGTAAGATGTTCTGTCCTGAACACACTGACTGACACTGAGTCTTTTCCCTTTGGATCCAGGTTATTACATCACAATATCCTTCCATATTATACCTTCCGATGATGGTATCTGTTTGGCTTCCCTGAGTAGGTGTGTGATTACCTGAGAACAACTAGTGACATATAAAACTCCTAAATGAGCTAACATTTGGTCAATATGCTTCAAAAGACCTGTTTTAGAAGGCAGTTCTAATTCTCTCAAGTAGATGACACTCATTTGAAAGGATATATCAGGTTATACAGTCTTATTTTAACTCTTTGATTTTTTAATTGAAATTAAACAGGAATTTCTTTTGCCTTTGCAGTGCATCTTTCTTGATCCTACATTGAGCACATAATAAAATATGCATGGCTATAAACTCTTTGTTTGTTAAGTACCATAATGATTTCAGGATGATTGGTTGTGACAAATGCAAGATGCTCTGTGCTACAACTATCTTGAGAGGACTGTGAGCATTAGCTGGCGTTCCCTGAGTGTATTTCTCATTACATCCCATCATTTTACTGTCTTTCAACAATGATGTCCCTTGTCTTCATTCCAGCGTTGCCTTGGGGATAAAGTAATGAGTCTTCAGACCATTTTCTTCTCTCTCTAAAGAGACAGCAAACAAAGTGCCAGACAGAGGAGAAGATAAAAAAGCTCACATAGTAGGAAAGCAAAGGAGGAGATGGGGCTATACATCAAAGAAATAGTGAGTAGATTTGATTCACACCGGGTCCAGGCATCACTTGACTGATCTGTAAGAGACATCAGCTTGGTCTCTTCTGCAAAACTCCACTGAAATAGGTTTAGGTTTCTCATGCTAACTGATCACTTCCTCTCTGTCTCAACTGCTGGATTTCAAGTATCCCCCTGTCACACCCAGGTCCAACTTTACCAGATGTATGTCTTAATTCCAGGCTCCAAGAGATTTTGCTCACACAATGGCTTGAAAAGCGATTGTTTTTTTGGTACCCTGAATTAACATCCAGAGAACAACTACACATTTTTCTCTAAGAGGTTTTTTAAAATTTGATGAAAATATAGGTGTTTTGGCAGAAAGGGCTTTACAGAGATAAACATGCAACTTCACAAAAGCATTACAGCAGATTACCAGGACTAGCGAGCATTGCTAGTAAGGAACTTTTGTTACACCCAGCGCAGACTCCATGCAACTTATGTTAAGTACCCATATCTTACAGAAAATAAGTGTTTAGGTTACCCACCAGAGGAAGAAAATAATAAAGGAAGATAGATTAAGACAACAAAGAATAAAGAGAGAAAAAGAGAAGGGGAAGAACATGCCACTCGGAAGGTCACAGATTGACAGCTTTGAAGAGAACAGGGCAAAATGTGGACCTGGTGTTGCTCTGGGCTCTTGTCTTGTGCCTGCAGGACCAGCCCAGCCCTTCCCACACACACACACACACACACACACACAGACACAGTGACGCACCCTACAAGGGGGTTCTGTCCCAGTAGTCACTGATCTGATGTGTATTTGAATGTGGACTCAAAGAAAGTATTCTATCTATTAGAGAATTGTATGATAGATCTTGGCATTTAGGAAATAAAAAGAAACACATTAAAGTTTTGTTTTCATTTTGTTTTGTTTTTTACACTGCCAGTTGCTGGAGACCTTTCAATGGCTGTGGTATCATCACTAATTTCCAGTATAAAATACTGAAATTGAATTACGGATAACACGTAATTTTCCACATCTTCAGCTGCCAGCTCTTGGCAGTTCTGTGAAAACTGTACATCTTGTACTCTCCAGCATTTTAAGTATGGTAATGTGCCTGCCTCAAGGACACATCTCTCTTCCTTTGATAGAATCACAGAATATGCTGGAAGGGACCCACAAGGACCAAGTCCAAATCCTGGGCCTGTGCAGGACATCCCCAAGAGTCACACCATGTGCCAGAGCATTGTCCAATGCTTTTTGAACTCAGACAGACTTGGTGCTGTGACCACTTCCCTGGGGAGCCTGTTGCAGTGCCTAGCCACCCTATGGATGAAAACCCTTTTCCTGACTCCTCTTCATGCTGTTTTTCCTCAAATCCTGTCACTGGTCATGAGTGTGAAGAGATCAGTGCTTGCCCCTCCACTTCCCCTAGTGAGAATATTAACTTAGAATACAGACTGCCCACAGATCTAGCTACACAGTGAATATTAATCTATTAATCAATTGACCTATTATTCCTCTTCTAGAAGAGGCCAAATGCTACGTAAATTTGAGTTGCTGCTCCACCACACTGATTTTTGCCATATTCAGACTGTCTGTCACGGCATCTATTTATTTTCATGTCTACTAGGGCATCTCAGTTTAAGAGAGCAATAAAGGACCCAAGACAGAAATCCTGAACTTTGGAACTTCCGGATACTGGCTTGTGGAACAGTCCAAGGTGGCATCTAGAGTGACTACACTACTCATCCATTTAAATCTGTTGTTTTAAATACTGAATGGGAAGTTGTTTTGCCTGCAGTTAAGATGGCAAAGGTGTCCCTGAAGTCTTTGTGTGTTATATTATTCATTTATTTTTAACAGGGTGGCTGAGGTGGGCTTCTCAGCAGAATAGATAACTATCCCAGGGAGCTTATAAAATAGCTGCTTGTTTACATAAAGCAGCATGTGAGTAATTTCCCTGCTGAAAGCACCTTGGCTGCATTTGAAAATAACTGCTTGACCCTGACAGCAAATGGTCTTGGTTTGTTCCATATGTGGTGATATGATGTAGATGCCTGTATCTCTGGCAAGAGCTTTACATCATTTACATCAACTGATCACTGCTTAACATTCGTGTTGGAGAAAAAGAAAAGGCTTTGTAGTGTGACCTTCAAAGTGATTTCAGATTGCCATCTCAGTCCTTGTGTCTTTACAAAACAGCTTCTGATTTTGATCATAAAGTAATTTGGGCTTTGAGGTTACCATTTTAGTGTCTGGAAGCAAAGTCAGACAAGGGCTTGCCTAGATATTGTAACTTAAAATCCACAATTAATAATTCCAGCAAGTTATAAGGCACAAGAAATGGATTTCATTCTCTCTAATTTTAGTTGCATGAGACTAGGATCTAATGTATTTTGCCCCCTCTTCTTCAACTGATGGAGAAATATAGCATCTTGAAAATGCAATATACTCTGACTTAAGTAGGTGTCTAATTGGTGTCAAAAAGATAAACCAAGTGTCAAAGTGCTCTAACGCTTCATACTTGAGTTACGCAAGATGAATTGCCCTCTGGAGATTTCTGCCTCGATCCTTTGACTATGAAACCTAGACAGCAGGTCAAAGTTTTGATGGCTGCACTTAAGGGTGTTGAATCCGTATCAGAAATTATAACGATGAAAATACTGCCCAAACGAGATCCATTTTGTATGTTTAGCCTTCTGTACTGATGACACTATTTAAGAGTGAAGAATCAACTGAACCGTCCCTCTGGGAGTAAATAACATGTAAAGAATATGAAGCCTTTTGCTTTGTATCACAAGCTCAACAAAACCTTTGGAAATTTCACCCATACAACATCTGTTGGCATAATGGTGCACCAGGTTAGTTACTTTCAACAGGTACAAATCACAGGCTGGAGACAGAAATAACTTTATGTTGAATAAACTACAGTTTGTTTTTCTATTGAGATTAGAGTATATTCAAGCCCTTACATTTTCCAACTTGCAATCTGTTTGCATAGCCAAACTGGTCTGCTTTAGTTATCATTGTGAGAATGAGTTGTTTAATATTTGTGAATCTCTCTACATGGTATTAAACCGGTATTAAAACATATGGTATGAAAATATATGAATACATCACACAGCTGAGAGTGAAACACTGTGCGTTATATGGTTCTGTATTTAAGGTCTGATAAAAATACACTGAAAACTGTTGTGGCTACATCCTGAAGAATATATTTTTAAGCAAATTATTTCTGCAGAGAATTACATGTTTTTCCATAAATAGGTAAATAAATTAGAAAGAACAAGAAACCCCCAAATGATACTATAATTAATCCAAAATGTAGATAAACTGTTCATAGCACATTTCGCCAGTCATCAGGGTTCTAGAAGGATGCCTAGCCTCCCTTTGGTGAGAAGACACCAGAGACAATCTGAGATATGAAAGACTCCATTTTGGGCTTACAGAGTGGTCAGTGCAGTGTGACCACAGTGTGACTACAGCAGTTGGGTAGTGAAAATAGTGTGAAATCAATTTTGATTGGAAATCTTATGTTTTGCATCCCCTCTGGAAAAAGGTATCTGTATATGGACTTTTTGTAGTGAAGACTTCTGCAGATGCAGGATTTCAGTTACCAGTCATCTTACATAGTTGCACATGACTATACCTGCCAGCCACAGCTGGTCACATATCTGGAAATATATGAGCTGTGACTGAAAAAATTGAAATGGTGCTTAATTTAAATAGTGCTAATAGTACCATTGATGCATATTACTGCATAAGTGAACAGAATTAAAGCAGATGCTTAAAGGCCTGCGATTACAGAAGGATCTGGAAACCTTATCTCTTCACACAGAGTTACACTAAAGAATTGCAGGAGTCTGCAGAAACACCCCAGAACTGGCCGCCAGCATTGCATGAAGGGTGACAACAAACCCCACAGGGACAGAGAGCTGCTTTTAGCTAGAAATCTTTAAAACCAAAGTACTACTATCAGCCTATCTCCTCACATAGATTATCACTAATTTAAAAATATATTATTTTACTTTTCCAGCTCTCCATATAATGGGCTGACACAGTTTTGGTTCTGGGGAGCTGAGCTGTGTGGCAGCTGTGTGCATTACTGAAGACTAATCACTGCACACAAATTAATAACACAATTAAACTTTGAATGCAGTAATAAAATGATTAGCTTGTTGGTGGTTTTTTTAATTGTTGTTGTTGTTTTTGTTTTGTTTTGAAAAGCTGTTTAATTTTCATAGTGCTCTCCTCTGCTCTT
>VXBX01008443.1:314999-325496 GCA_013400415.1 Scytalopus superciliaris | reverse complement strand
TATTTTCTTCCAATGTTTCAGTTTGAGATAGATAATCATATTCTTATCCCATATAAATTGCTGTGATGCCTGAGCCTCCCTCAGATCCTTCACCATGAACAGTAGTGGAAAAATTCATTAAACATTTTCAAACTTATCTTCCATGAGCATTCCTTTTACATCTTGATAATATATCTGCCTGACTAACTAGCTGGCAGCCTTCCTGCTTCTGAGGTGTTTTAATGGAGTGTTTTTATGAAGCATTTTTATGCCTTCACTAAATTGCTCCTAAAAATATTTGGGGCTTCCTTGTGGTTTTCTTTAAACTTGCCAGTTTTTATGATCTCTTTTCCTCACTTGGATGAATTTTTTTTTCTTTTAAAACCATTCTTTACCGTGTTGTTTACTATAATTGACTTGTGATTTCACTCCTTTTAAAGTTTTGTGATAGTTGTTACTGGCTTACTAAGAGTCTCTTAATATGACATCTTAAAAAAATTTCCACACCATATAAAAATGTTTTGCCCTTTTTTCTGTTACATTTGCATTCCCCTTTCCTACCTTTATTTTTTTTTTTTTTAGGTAGGTCCTGTTTTTGAAGTCAAATACCATTTATATTAATTCTTTCAACTCTTTTGCTCCTATGGGCATACTCACTTTGCATGTAATATAAGGTTATATTACGGCCCTTTTGCAAGTCACTTTGAAGTAGGCCACTGCTTAGAAGTGAATCAATCATGGCTTTTCTGTTATGTTATGGAATCACAAATAGGCTGTTTTCTAAGCCAGTCCTAAGAATGGGACATAGCAGGTACCTCTGACGCCCGTCTGCACAACTGCGGTTTCTGGGACTCTTGAGCATCTCTGGGAAGGTTCTTCAAATTCTTAGCAGCTCACTGACTTGGCTTTGTCACACGGATTATATGAACCCATCCTGCCACTGTACTGAAATGGTCCTGTCTGATTTATCCACCAGAATCTTCCAGTAGAAGCAGGCAATATCTGAAGTAAATGAAAATTCAGGAGCAGAAGTCTTTCTCCAGTTCAATGAAGTGGACCTTTTTATCTAATGCCATACATTTATTCGTTGTGACTCCTTACCAAGAGGGAATCCTTGTTTTTCATTTCCCTAGCTATGGCATGAGCAAAGAAAAGACTCTTCAGTTAGTTTTCAAGATCACGATGTTTTCAGACTTTGTGTTTCTCAAGAATGTCCCAAAGCCTTGGATGCTCCAGCTTCCAGCCCATCTCAGGATACTTTCTTAGGAAACCAGGCACTGTTTGTTCTCAGCTGTCAGTTCTGGAGGTAGGCCTTATGTCATGAACAGGAGTATTTGGTGCCTGTGAAAGGACCAGAAAATTACAGGTACTTAGGGTGTTTGAATCACCTTAACATGTCATCCTGGAGGCAAGGCAGCTCTGCTTCCAAGAGGCTGTCATGCGTATAGCCCTTTCTCAATGGGAATTTATGAGTCCTATGAGGGACAGAGAGGAGAGATCCTCCCTTCAAATAGCATGGCAGCCAGATACCACACACATTGAGAGGCTCAGGTGCTTTGACAGAGCTGTGGACTTTGTGAAGAGGAATACCATTTGTTTGGATAGAAAGAGAGAGAAGTATAACATTACAGAGGGTTGGAAAGAGTATGTGCTTTTCTACAATAATTGACTTCCCTTGACCTTGTTTTTTAATTTTATTTTTTATTCAAAAACTTCTCTGTAACTGTTTAGATGAATCAATGAATTGGTTCTAGTTTGGTTTTTCATTTCTCCTTACAGAGATTTTGACTGTTCCAAAGAGTTCCAAAAACCTTTCTGCCCTTGCTGCTTTCTTAGCCATACTTTTTAAATGCACCTTTTCTCTGGCTCTGTGATGATTTCAGAGTCTGCTTTACTCCCGGGCACAAAAGATTACATTTTTGCCCTTTGATATTGATACTGTCATGGTCCACAGCTACCATATCCTCCTTGATGTTGTACAAGAAATTATCCAGAAGCATTCAGAAGTGCAGCAATGTGGCATACAAAACACTGGCCAGCTTTCTATAGCATTGAAAACTTGATTAACTGTGTGCCTGACGAATTGAACCTTTCTGTAGTGTATCTCGTTTACAATGTAACCTAGATTCCTTGTCCACTGGGTGATATCCTTGATGAAAAAGAATATATGGACATCCTATGGTTCAGAGAACCCATTTACTGAATATGTTCAATCCTTTTCAGATGAATGGTGCCCTGACATAGGACTATTTAGTGGCACAGGTGCTGTTGGTCCACAGCTGAGACTGGCTGTGATGTCTCCACGTGTATTAGTGGTACTCTTCTGTCTGCCCAAGTTCCTTCGATTTGTGACTTTTACCAGGGCCTGGAGCTTAGTTGCTGTGAGCACACCCCATCTGCTCAAAGGGCAGATAATTGTACAGATGATACCTGTGCATTAAGTGAATCAAGGAGCTTCCGCTTTCCTTCTGGTCTCATTAGATAGTTTGCTTCAAGCTTCTACAAAGGAGATAGTTAATTAAGGGTAATTAATCTACTGTTGCAGTGCCCAGCATTCAAATGAAAAACAAACAATGACCTATTTATCACTCTCTCAGACCAGCTTTGTACTGAATCCAGTTAAACATTGTTAAATCTGTGAATTTATTTCAAACTAGCTATTTGAACTGTCATGCTCAAGGATTTGCTGAATTTTAGTCAGTGGTGCTTAAACCAAACAAGTTCCAAAGCTGTATATCTGTTTTGCCTAAGCACATTCTACCATGCTGGCAAAGTTATAAATTACCTGAACTTAAAACCTAGTTGAACTGTGCAGTTCCCATCCTGCCTTAAAATTAAATGCAGTTCCCCCTTAAGACTAGCTGATCTGTAGAATCCAAATTTACTCTATGTATTTTACTGTAGTATTTGAAACTAGTCAGCTCAGAAAACCAGTTCTTATTCTAAAAAGTCAGTTGTTATTGCAGAATATATATACTACGTATCTGAATCTGGAAATAATCTGAAAAAATAATGCATCCATGTTCTGATGCCTATGTATTTAGTATGTTCTTGGCTAAGAAGAGTATTGTCATTCATCTTAAGACTATCCTCCTCTATAAAGGCAAAAATGAGATCTGGAAGCCTCAATTTACCTGGGAAGCTGGAATGATCATGGCCACCTTGCTAGATTTAAACACCATTGCTGTTTAAATCAGGCCCCTGTCAGCATCTGATCGTTTCCTTAAATCTATGTGTAGATGTAAAACCATGGACACATCTTACATCCTCAAGAGGAAGATGAATCTTTTGAAAATGTGCTTCTTACAATTATATTTTATGATCCTATTACCTTATGAATGGTACACTACGTAAGCTCAGCACCTTTGAAAATGACATAATATATACTATCGACAGATGACACGAAACAACAGATTTGTCAGCACAGATTTGTAAGAAGTATAGGATGTAAAGTAAAAGATGGATCTGTCAGTAGGGAAATTGGTTGATTCTCCGAAACAGAAATCCCAGTTTAAAGCCTGCTGTATAATGGCACCACATGATCCTCTGAGACATAATTATCCGGGACTGATTTTGATCTTATTAATAAATTCTGCCTTAGCAACTTGGGGATAATTTTCATAAACATGTCATTTGTGGGTCTACTGTGAGAGTGGTCAAGCACTGGAATATGTATGCAAATGTGGTGATGCTTGCCTATGGTTTAATCAAAAATTATATCCTAGGTAGTAAATTATATGGCGTAAGATGGAGCAATGCTAACGTACTTTGACACGGCCTGTTGCAAAGCCTCCCTGGGAGCCTTTCTGCACACTGCTTTGGGGGACATCCTGAAAGTAATTTCCTACTATTAGCATTAGGTGTGATGGGCGCTACTCAGTACCAGCAAAAGCTCACATTTTCTTGTGGCAGGAGCAGAAGGTTGTTTAATATCCAAGAGGAAAACTCTCTTTCAGTTCTTTGTTTACGGATTGCTGCACGTAAAACTGGCCGCTTATGCTTGGAGAATGTGATGTTGTATGTCTTTTGCAGTATTATGTTAAGCCACAAGGTGGCACTGGAAGATTGTAACAATCCTGTGTAATTAACACCATCATTCCTCAATCTTTAACTGAGAAAGCACGAATTTTTATACTAAACGATGTAAACCATGGGAACGGGTTATTTTTCTTTCTTCTGATTTTTGGATTCACTAAAATTTGTTAGTAAAGTTTTCTCAAAAGTGGAAATGCATCTGTGTGCAGCATAGCTACTGCAAAGGCACAACAAAGTAACTTGGTGAATCGACATCCCTTTGTTTTCAAACACATTTTCACTAATGCTGGTGATCCTAACAGTTGTTTCTCTTTTTGTAGCCAAGTGTTCATACCTCAGCAGCAATCTCAATGTAAAAATGAGAATTTCATTTCCTCCTGTGATTTCTTTGGTATGTTGTCTGAAGCTTTCTCTTCCCGTATAAGTAAAGTTGAAAAATATATATATGGTTTTTATCAAAGGTGAAAGTTCTTCCAAGGTTTGTTCATTTTTAATAGATTTCACAATATTCTGGTCCAAGATATCTTACTTTGTTTTAATATCAAATGTAGGGTTGGGTAAACTAAAGCAGTTAATTATTGTATTGCTATTGCAGGTGAAATCTGACACATTTTTGCATAGTTTCACAAAGCATATAGCTTCTTCCCATATTGTTACATTTCTTTTTAATCCTCTAAATATGGAAAATATCGAAGCTGGTTTGTAGTTTAGTAAAGTAATGAGATGTCATTCATTTGTGTGGGCTGTTGTCTATCTGAAGATTGTCCTTTACACCTATGACTAAGAGAATACCCTCTAGATAACAAAGAAAACAAGCTCTATTGGTGCCTTTTTAGTCCTAATTACTGTAGCTGCAATGTAAAATCCTGATCCTGAAGTGCAAACAGCTATTAAAAATTTTTAAATAATTTAAAAAATATTCCTTGTTGGTCTTAACACCTGGCCACATGAAATAATTTACTAGATGAGGAACTTAGATAAAAATTGTCTTTAAAAATTCTTGTCACTGCAAGAGGTATCCAAAGGAGACTTCTTACATAGGCTCAACTCCAGCTTGTTCAAAGGAAATCTCAAAACTTTGACTTATGACAGACTGGTTGCCCAAATTTACTCAGGCTCCTCTAACTGAATCATTTATCCTTTTATCAGCTGCTTTCTTAAAGGAGAATAATGTTCCCTTTAGACACCAGCAATTCCAGTCATTTCACACCAGCAATTCACCTGTATTTCCTTTCCTGAGATCAACAGATCTCTGAGGCTCTTTATTGCATTGTGTAACAGCTGTAGCCCCTGCCTGGCTCCCCCTGAACAGGTGAGCATGGACAGCAGACCCAGCACCACTGTCTGGCAGCCTGGCACCCACATGCTTGGCACAATCCCCAAGGGATGGAAGGGTGGGTGGAAGGAGCTGCCCTCAGAGCCTTCAGTGTGACAGCTCCAGCACCAGGTCTGCTGTCCTGCCCTGCCTGGCTGCTGCTGCAGGCACTCTGTAGAGTGACGAGTAAATTCTGACTTCAGGACAGCATTGCTGTTGGGTGTATGGAACCAAAACAGTATGAATGAGAAAAAAACAAAAAAGGCAGAGGGAAAAATACTAGGAGACCTGATTTTAGCAACCATAACATTGCATGAGAGGGTTTATTGCTGCTTATAGTACAGTGAATGGAGAACAGTTGAATATGCTGCTTCAGAAGGTGTGGCTCCATGGTGTCGCTTTGGCACATATGATATGGGGCCAGGATTTTCTACACTGGCAGGCTTTTGGGGTAAAGTTTTGCCATTCTTTCTCATTCTCTGTGGAGTGCCCTTCTGCCCTGAATGCTCAGGTTTTATGCAGCTCTGACTCAAGCCTTGAAGAGCAAGCTGCTCCCAGGAGCCCAAGGGCAGCTGTTTTGACGGTGCCCTGGGCTGCAAACATCCCTCCTTCCTCTGGCTCTTCAGGCAGTCCAAGAAGCCTTCACTGACTTCCCTGCTTTCTTCCTCACCATCACACTGAAACAAAAGACAGTTGGACAACTGCTTACTCTCTCCCACATCAATTCCTACTTCAAGACAATTTACCTCTCATATTTTATCTCTGTTGTATAAAGCCTTCCCAGTCAACATAATATACATTGTGTTATTTTGCAACTAAAACCCATACACATAAACATAGAAATTTTAATAAAACTTTAGTTATCAAGTTTTATTATTCCAACAAGTGTTGCTGTCAGCTAATAATCCCTAGAGTGGTCGTTATGAAATGTTCCAATAATTGGATTTTAATTAAGAAATATACTTAGTCCTACACTATTTTTGAAATCTAATTATGTCTTCAGGAAACTCTCCCAAGTTGTGGTATTTTCTGGATAATATACAGACTCAGTACAGACTCCTTCCATTACTTTAAGTTCTTTTTTTACATTTCTTATGGATATTATTAAAATGCTTCGATTTTCTGTATTGTCATTGTAGAAAAATTGTCAAGATCTAATGGATGAAACAAAAGTAGAATGCAGGTAAAAATCTCTGTTATAAATATTATGTTAGAAAAGAAGCTCCCTATGCAAAGAAGGTAAAAATTGTTTTTAACTGATTATATTGATGATCTAGAGACTGTCCTCCACCTTGAATGTAAAAGTGTTATTAATGAGAAAATCCTGTAGATTTGCTTGGCTGTAAGTTTTATTCATATAGACAATAATTTATGTCTCACCTCATCTCAAGTATTTTTTGGGAAAATCCTGAGTATGTATGTGCACATGGAGTGTCACCTGGAATATGTCTTGTTAGGCCTGTAGGCTTGCTCATATTTATATCACAGAAGCACTGAGTGGTCCAGACATGGCTGTATGTACCTTACCTTTTAGTCTTCTTTGATGCTTAATGTAGCATCTCATTCCAACACTGTGTGACTCGTCATGACATAACATCAGGAGAACTACTTAAGAACACCATAAATACAAGGCACTTCACTTGAAGTTGTTAGAGTATTCCTGTACTTTTTCATATGGAATACAGAGAAACACCACTTTGTGGCATGCCTTTGACTGTAAGTAGTCAGAAATCAATGTAATAAAAATAAAAGTCTCATAGAGATGTTTATATATTTAGAAATATGAATGGTACATGCAGTTATATTCTGACCTTGAAAGAATGGAAATAAAATGTGACAAAGGACTCTCTTTGTAGTATTTATTCCAATCATAAAAATATTCTGTTCAAAAATGAAGATTTCCTTGAAACAAATGAAATCTATTTAAAATTTGAAGAGGGGAAGAGATAAGAAGAGAAGGTTTGATGAATTAATGGTTGGCAATATGAATAACATTTCAATAAGATTATTTACATGAGTGATAGGAGGCATCTGGCCCGCACACTGTATAGTACAAATATAGAAAAGCTGTGGAGGCCATAATCTGTCATTGCAGTGCATATACAACTCCAGTTGAATTCAGTAGTACTTGAACATGCATATGGATGAGATACTGGAGTTGCACATGCACTACATATGTACTATACAGTGTACAGGGCAGATGCTTCATATCGGTCATATAAATAATCTTACTGAAATATTCTTTGTATTGCCATTGATTCATCAGACCTTTTCTTCTTAACCCTTTAGCTCTTCACATTTTAAAGAGATTTTATTGTTCTCTGAGCCATCTTTTCCTTCTTTGCTTTGCTTTCTTTTTTCCAAGCAGTGTTTCCAAAATAAGAAACATGACTCTATGAATAGGATTGCATGAGATTCGGTTCCATTTACTATTTCATAAATAACTGTCCGTATTTAGACAGGTTAGCCACATTGTGCAGTAAGTTTAGCACAATAATTTGATATTTATCATTACAGCATTGTACTTTCTTTTAGTGCCTCAAGCAATTAAACCATGTGCTCATCTTCCATTGAAACCTGTAGCAGTTATTAATCACTCGCCATTGTCTCTGGATTTTCTGCCTGTGACCCCTTCTGTTCTTCGAGTCAGGATGCTGTCCTTGTAGAAACACGGAAGGTGTCTAAAAGCTACAATGTATTTCAAAGTTTTCAAAATAGTCCAGTTGCATTCTAAAGTCTAATTGATCTTCTTAAAAGTCCATTACTAAGCCCAGAATTTGTGATTCTTTAGAACTTCAATAGATGACACTACTCTGATGGAGACTTTATTGCTAAGACAGTAAACAGCATTGACACAGTTGAAATTAAAATTCACTTTAAAAAATCTGATACTCCATTTGGGCTGCTCTACCAGTATTCCAGAATCACATAAAAGTCAAAAGATTGAGTCAAAAAATCCTAAATGTCAGATTGTCATATGCGTTGTATTTCTTTTGAAAAAGTATCACATTTTCACAGCTGGAGTACTTTGNTTTTAAATAAAAAAAGATCTATCCAGTCTTCCAGATGCTCCCTGCTTCTTTCTTCTGGTGTGATAATGGAGGGAAGGAGCAGTCTAAGCAGCGTTTCTGAAGGAAAGCTCAGTTCCACTGTAGTTAGGAACTTTGCCCCAGTGGTCTTTGGCTAAGGAAGTCAGCTGAAGAGCAAAGAAGCCTTTGATGAAGTCAGTGAGACCTTGGATCAGTAAGAAAACAGGTTTGTCCAACCTTAAGAACTTTGCCTCCAGCCTGCTAACAATTCAAGTAGATGCCACAGAGATCAGACTGTTTATAGGAGACCTTTTTGATTTTATAGGGTGAAGACATTTCATTGGGATGAAGCAAAGAGGAGCTATGCTTGTGATTCCAATGGAGCCAGGACATCCTCCACAGTGCTCACCTACATGAGGCATAAGGAACTGAATGAGAAAGACTGGGAATGCCTTCTGTTTTTTTGTGAGCTAAAGGAATAATTATTCTCCAAGAGCCACTTTCTTGTCACTCCAGTGAAGACAGGGTGATCAGAACTTGGAGAAACTTGAAATCAAGTTATAAACACAGTAGAGTTTCTCTTTCCTGAAGAAATTATGTCCTTTCCAGGATCCTGACCTACTGAAACCTGGCAGACTTTGCATTTGCTTTTTCTACTCCATATTAACCTGGCAATTTCACATCTAAGGTAAGAATAACCATATTGTGTCTAAACAGCAGCTTACTGCCATGATCAGTAGTATGCTCTATGCAGCTTATGGTGAGTTTGTTCTATGCAGAGAGCAATATCTATCTATTAATCTCTCTCCTCCTCTCTCTCTCTCATATATATTACTAAGTGTGGTTCAAGCCCTACACTTATGGAGAAGTAAGAGTGGAAGAGATAGGAAGGAGGGAGTTGCAATGGAGAAGTCAGCTGCAATTTTTTGTTTGTTATCCTGTTGAAACAAGAAGTCCCTAGACAGCTTTAGCCTGCACTGTAATGCAGAAGCTGTCTGGAGGGGCAGAATGACAGCATGATTCCTTGCAGGCTGCACGCTTCTGTCTAAAGTTGTGACGTGAGCATTCCACATGTCTAGGAGAGTGATGGTGCTGGAAGCATATGGAAGTGTCCATCTTCCAGGTGTTTGGAGCAGAAATGGCCAACGGGGGAAGCTGTGGTGCAGCTCTTACTCATTACCTTCCCTGTTCTTTTCCTGATACTCTTTTATTACAGTGTTCCAATAGCAGACCCCCAAATTAACGCAGTATTTTACAGCCTGGTACTGATGCCTCAGATTGTAGATATTAATTACCATTATGTGCCCTGAGGGAAACAAGGATTTGGCAGGACAACTGAAGTCTCCCTTTTCTTTCTCGTTTACTTCTCATGTTTCTTGGTTCCCCTTCGGGAGATGATAAATCTGACTTTTGCTATCGAGTCTGGGAATCTTGTAAGGCTGCCCTGTGCTGCTGGTATCCTCCCCTTCACCCTGTCCCAGTGTGGCACTAGTAATGATACCATTTGGTGGGTGGAAGAGAGTATCTAAAAGTCTCACAGCACTCTTTGTAAAGAAGAAGGAAAACAAGGTCGATGAGACCTTTCCCTTTGAATAACAGCTGGCAGGATAAGCCACAGCACCAGGCAGGGATGAGCTTTCCACCTTCACTCCGAGGGGCTGTCCAGCTACAGGTTCCTGCTTGCGAGGGAGAGGCAACCCTTTGCTCCTGGAGCTTGGCTCCCGCAGCCGTTCCCCGGCTCTGCTCCGCGATCCCGCCGCCTCCGTGCCCGGATGGCGAGCGCCCGCAGCCTTCGCAAGCGAAGCAGCACCGCCGGTGCACGGGACACCCCTGAGGGAGGTGGAAAAACTAAAATGAAAGGGAAGAACGTGGAGGAAGGTGCTCTACCATGCTCCTTGCAGGCAGACAGCCGGCTCCCGCAGGCAGGCGAAGAAGGAAAGGGGCTGTGCCCAGGCAGCAGCTCGGGCAGCAAGCGCGGGCAGGGAGGGCAGCGCCCGCACCCCGGCAGGGTCAGGCAGCAGGGCGGACAGGACAGGCAGCACTGACAGGGCAGGCAGCAAGGCGCATAGGGCAGGCAGCGCGGACAAGGCAGGCAGCACGGACAGGGCAGGACACAAGGCAGGCAGCAGCGCGGGCAGG
>VXBX01008443.1:279956-310248 GCA_013400415.1 Scytalopus superciliaris | reverse complement strand
CGCCGCTCCCCGGCCCCGCCGCCGCATCCCGCCGCGCACCCCCGGCAAACGCGGGCGCCGGGCCGCAAAGGGCCTCGCAGGCGGCAGGATTTCACCCCCCGTCACGGTCACAGGCTCGGGCGAGACTTTCCCGCACTGTACAAGGACGGGGTGGTAACACGCAACTGTTCTGCTGGGATCATCCCGGCTCGAAGTGACTGCGTCTCCTTACTTAGAGTAGGAGACTTACTTACCCAGAGGAGCGGATGAGGAACTAATACCAGCCGTAGTTTCGCGTGCCGTGCTACTAGGGTAAGGATCCCTCCCCCCTCATCCCCCCGTCCGGCTTGTCGGCTTCTCCCATCAAAGTGTTTATTCATCGGTGGGTTTCTTAGTTAGGATACACACAGGAGCCAGCTGGCAGAGCGCTGTAACTCCGTGCAGAACTTAAGCAGCACAAAGGCAAAAGGAGGGGTGATTTTTCACACCGCGCCAAGGACTGTTTCGCGGGGGGAGCTTCTCTGCGCTGTGCTTTGTCAGAAGAGCAGAACTATGGGGCTCGCGGGGCACCTTCTTTTACAGGGAGATGGCTTTGGCAGAGGGGCTTTGGAAACAGCCTGCTAACCTCGTCCTGTGCTGGGCTGGGATTTTAGGGTCTATTCCACACCGTCACCGTAGCTTGGAGGCCTTCTGGCAGCCGAGAGGAGCTTTCCTGCAAAATTGTTGTGTATCACAAAGATTTAAAATTGTCCTCAGCGGTGGCACACTTGGTACGATATTTGCTGTGAGGGTAAACAGGGGGTTAGTGACTCCAGAATTTGTATACATTTAATTTCGCTGTGTGTCGCACTGTTTGCGGTCATTTCACCCCGGTTAATGAAAGCTGTGGTGAACGTGAGGAGATATCACGTGCTGGCGAAGATAAGTTGATTTTTTTTGGCTTCTTTCTTTTTAAAGATAGCTGCTGACTGTGTCCTACTTTGTGATGGAAGAAAAAACCCCAAACAAACCACACCTCTATGGGCAGCAAAGATAAAAGAAAACAGAAAACAAAAGAGAGAGAAGGCATTGTCCTACAGTAATCACCACCCACAGTATTTTCTCAGAGGCATTTGGTGCTGAATGCATTCGAGTATTGCTTTTTTTCACCCCAAATAAGCGATTTCTTGCAATTTTCAATTTGACGTCGAAGGCGGGGGAGGGCGAGGGAGAGCGCTTGGTGAGCAGGGAGAGAAGTGGCTTTTTGTACGGGGGAGTTTACGTAGCCTTGAGATGATCCTGCTGCCTCTTTCTAAGGGAGTTTGTGAGATGCTGTCGCAGTGGNAGGCTGTTTCTTTTAATTTGTTCCTGTTTTCCCCCCCTATGCTTGAAAGCAGCATGCTGTGGAAGCGACCACAGAACGCGCGGGCTGTTAGAAAGGACGGCAAGGATCCTAACTAGTTATTTCTCACTGGGACAGGTCAAGCAGGGCCTCGGAGAAGGGGGCAGATGGTTTCGGTGCCGGCAGCTGCGGAGCCCGTCCGTGCGGCGGGGCCCGACGGACCGCGTCCCGCCGCTCCCCGGCCCCGCCGCCGCCTCCCCCCCCGCNGTAACTCCGTGCAGAACTTAAGCAGCACAAAGGCAAAAGGAGGGGTGATTTTTCACACCGCGCCAAGGACTGTTTCGCGGGGGGAGCTTCTCTGCGCTGTGCTTTGTCAGAAGAGCAGAACTATGGGGCTCGCGGGGCACCTTCTTTTACAGGGAGATGGCTTTGGCAGAGGGGCTTTGGAAACAGCCTGCTAACCTCGTCCTGTGCTGGGCTGGGATTTTAGGGTCTATTCCACACCGTCACCGTAGCTTGGAGGCCTTCTGGCAGCCGAGAGGAGCTTTCCTGCAAAATTGTTGTGTATCACAAAGATTTAAAATTGTCCTCAGCGGTGGCACACTTGGTACGATATTTGCTGTGAGGGTAAACAGGGGGTTAGTGACTCCAGAATTTGTATACATTTAATTTCGCTGTGTGTCGCACTGTTTGCGGTCATTTCACCCCGGTTAATGAAAGCTGTGGTGAACGTGAGGAGATATCACGTGCTGGCGAAGATAAGTTGATTTTTTTTGGCTTCTTTCTTTTTAAAGATAGCTGCTGACTGTGTCCTACTTTGTGATGGAAGAAAAAACCCCAAACAAACCACACCTCTATGGGCAGCAAAGATAAAAGAAAACAGAAAACAAAAGAGAGAGAAGGCATTGTCCTACAGTAATCACCACCCACAGTATTTTCTCAGAGGCATTTGGTGCTGAATGCATTCGAGTATTGCTTTTTTTCACCCCAAATAAGCGATTTCTTGCAATTTTCAATTTGACGTCGAAGGCGGGGGAGGGCGAGGGAGAGCGCTTGGTGAGCAGGGAGAGAAGTGGCTTTTTGTACGGGGGAGTTTACGTAGCCTTGAGATGATCCTGCTGCCTCTTTCTAAGGGAGTTTGTGAGATGCTGTCGCAGTGGTGTAGGGGGGGGGAAATTACCCTTTCGGAAGGTAAGGCACGGGAATAACTGGACCCCCATCTCTTGTGGGCGAAACAAACTTATCTGCGGTCTTGATTTTTTTTATTTTCTTTTTTTCTTTTCTGTAGGGCAGGATAGTGCATTCTTTTCCTAGCTTCCTTGCTTCCTAGCCACTAGGGACCTGTGCTAGTTTAGGAAGGGGTTTCCCCGCACTGAAATGTCTTTTTCCTGGTGCTTAGTTCACACTGTTTCTATTTTTTGAATGGCTGAAGAAATCAGTCTGGAACAGATTTCACCTGTTAGGGAGGCACCTGACTGTAATTCCTGCCTCTCTTCTACTAGCCACCTCTTCCAAGTCGATACAGTACCTAGAGGTATCCATTTTAACCTCTTTAATATTTTCCTGCATCTCTAAACCGCCATTTTAATTAACAAAAAGCCAATTTCCCAATCGTCTTGGAAAGTGCAGTGAAGCAGGTTAAGAAGCCAATTGCTCAGAATAGCCGCACTTGGAGGAATGAATGTGTGAGCCATCCTTCCCTCCCTAGGATTGGCTTCTGTTCTCCCGATTGGGTTTGAGTGAAGTTTTGCTGTGATTTATCAGATAGTTTAACACCCAGCTCGCTCTTCTTGTAAGTCAGCATTAAACCACCTCCTGGGTGCTTTGTAAATACAGCTTTAGCATTTTTTTCATGCAGCAGATTGACATGTTGACGATTCTGCTTTAAGGAATGTGACAATAAAGTGGAAAACCAAAGGCTGGCAAGCACTTCATCAAGGATAAAAAGGTTCTGCTGTAAGGATGTCACTCAATTTATTGTGAAAGTCGAATGAATTACGTTTAATGAAAGTGCTCCCCAGATGAATATTACCAGCAATTTCCTGAGTTGGCTCTGTCAGATTGATATGAGGAAATGCCAACCCATATCAAAAAAGATCTCCAATCTCAATTACTATGCAAGCTTTCGAAGAGCTCCTTTTTATTGATATGATATATATTGGCGGGTTCTCAGTGCTGTGCAAACTGCTCTCTGTTCAACAGGACAGCACATTTTCCAATTTATTGTTTAACCCTACGTTTTTCTGGCTATTTAAACTTCTGCAAGTGCCCTTTTTTTGGAGGGGAAACCACCTCTCATCCTCTTTCCCTTTCCGTGACCTAGAGAGACCAAAGCTGTGTGTTTGACAGACAGAGGGGGTGATGCTCATTGCAGGAAGTTTTTTCAGCCTGGATGGACAGAGCCGAAGGTCGAGAGAAATAACTAGACTGAGACAATGGTGTTGGATCCCCTTATTTTCAGAGTATTTCTAGGTGACAATCCAGATCATGGTAATATTTGTAAGGACCAGCAATCCTGATATTCCCACCCTTTCTTCCTCATTTCTCTAGGGCTTCTTTGGGCAAATTAGAAATTCACTAAGCCCTTGAAGAGAGAAAAGCTCTTATGTCGCCTCATCTACATAAGAATTGACTTTGTGAGAGGCTTTTCTGTTCTATTTTAACTACTGTGACACCGGTCACTGCTTAGGAATACAGCTTGTTTGTGGCCGATTCAGTCCGCTTTCCTCTATCACTTCCCCATTCTCTTTAAATTTTTAAATCTAAGCACAGAGAGAGAGAGAGAGGTGGTATTGAAGGACAACCAAAAGGTTCTTGGTATTCTGTCTCAGGACAGGGACATGGGTACCTTTACACGTGAGGTTGCACTCCTTGCATGCAGCATTATTGAGGAAGAAGAAAGAGCTTGTCTTTACCACATATCGGGTTAGTTTGGGTTCTTATTTTCCTGTTCATCGCTGGATCCACGTCTAAAACCTTCTACAGTGCACTATTAATCCACGTGATTTTTGTTTGTTTGTTTATTTATATATTTATATATTTTAAGTGTGGCTTCTCCCCCTCTCTCGGAGATGCTGTGGATGGTTAGTGCAAGAGCTGCTGGGAGATCAGGCAAGCGCGGACAGTCAGACCGGGAGAGGGCTGACTTTGGGGTGCCCCGCTCCCCCCCAGCGCGGGGCTTGCCGTCAGCACCCTGGAGAGCGGCCGGAGCGGGGCAGCACCGCGGACAGCGCCCAGCCCCGCGCCGGCCCCTGGAAAGCACTTGCTCATAGACGCCCCGTCTCGGAGCAGTAGATGTTTCGGGCTGCTGCTGCTCAGACTTCACCCGCAAAACACTCTGGACTTGGGCTTTGGAGGCCTGCGTCAGTTTTCCTGAAGGAAGAAGTAGACGGGTGGACCAGTAGATCAGTGTTGCTGCTGACTTGCTTTCTCTTAGTGGCGTAGCTGTTGCTTTATTTTCTGGGGAAAAACTGATCAGAAGGGCAATACATACATGACTGTGGAGTGGAACAGGGATGGCAGAATGAATCTGGAGATCAGGAAGGCTGTTCTGGCATGCTCAGGTTTGTCTCATTCTATCCCAGAACCACAGCATCCTTGCCTTTTGGAGACCAGAGATATCTGAGAGCATTGGAGTAAAAAATGAGCTAAGAGACAAGGCTGACACCAAGACAAGAGAATAGGGAGTGATTAATTAATAATGACACTTTCTATCCCATGGGTAATGGCAGGAGTGACTCTCAGACACAGCTGATGTAATTTTTGGGGTAGTGACACTCTGAGACATCTGTGAGGGGCAGCAAGATCTTGCATCCTTCACTTACATGTGTCTGGCAGACAGTGCTCAGGATATCTCCCAGCTCTCTCCTTGCTTTCATGAGGAGATAATTGCAGGCAAGTGCCCCCCACCCCTGTAAATCCCCACTCACTATCAACGGAGCTGTCTTCTAGAACTCTGCTGCCTGAAAAGCACTTGTCAATGAAACAGTGACTTTTGGCAAGGCAGGTGTAAGTGAATGACTCATGGAAAGTCCTTCAATAAAGGAATGTGCTAGGAACTGACTGGGCTGGGAGCAAAACCAACCCACAATCCCCTCCAACCCACCAGACAAAATTATAAGCCATTTATTCCTGATCCATATTCTCCCATCAATATTGATAGTGATTGCGATACTTTTGCTAGAAGCGAACACTTTCCAGTCCCTTTGATTACACCATGTCCCCATGCATGGTGTCTCAAAACTGTATTGTCTGCTGCAGAGATGGTGCTTTTATCTTCCAAATGCCAACCTCATTAATGTCAGTGTCTCATTGTCCAGTTAGTGACAAACGTCTCAGGGACGTTCATCTGCCTTGCACACTGCACCATCTCTCCAGGTGCCCCGTCTTTTCCTCTCCAGGGAATAGTATAGTAATATTTTATTTAGTAGTATTTTCTTCCTTGCTCCCTGCATCTGCTGAAAAAAAGATTTGCCCACTAGTTGGTCTCTGTCCTGTCCATTCCTGAGTTAGTTTTGCCAGTGTCCTCTGGGGTACTGCATCTGCAGGTTGTTGAAGGGGGAGAAATTAGGCCTATTAAATGATTATGATACTAGTGCCCTATTTTTGTCAAACTTCATTTTCTAATCCAGACCAGCAAAAAACTAAGCAACAAAGATCTTGTTTGTTTCTTTGTGTGTGTGTGGCCTGGGTGTTTCTTATTGTATGCACCTGTGAATGCTCTTTTTTTTTTTTTTCCTCAGAACTTTTGAAAAAACTGATAAGAGATGCCTACTTTATTTCTCTGTATATTTCCTCACAATTTGGTGATAGCTGTACAGCAGACTTCTTTTAACAGCAGAGCTGACAGCCAAAATAAGTGATCTAATAGCCCTAGTTCTTGGAAAGACATGTAACTAAAATGTTTATTTGTGTGTATATATACATATGATATATGAAAATTATATTATTTATTTAGAAAAATCACTTAAGTCTAACCAACACAGTATCCTCAGTTGAAAAACATCAGATATTACTTATCTTTCTTTTTAGAACATGCTTGGACCTGAAAATCCCTGAACTCAGTGGTGATTTCTAACCATTCTAGTAGTTTTGGATCTGGCCCTATGAGTATAGTGCTTCTACCTGATATTGTATGCATATGTCAGAAATAACAGAAGTAGCATTACAAATGATTAGTGACTAGTGTGTTTTATGATGTTCTTCCCCCCATTCCCTGCTCCATGTCAGGCTTGCATTATGTGTGAGTTAACTGTCCGCTGGCACAATATTTCCTGCACTTGTTTTAAAGATGCATATGAGCTACTGGGTAAAAGCAAAAAGTAAAATTAAGAAATGCTCTAGCCATATACTGAGAGCACTATTGAAAAACAAACAGTCTTCAGCAGATCCTATGGACTGATCCTGTAGTATAATACAAGATAGGATTCCCGTGTAAATCAGTGGTTCGTTTACTTGTGTGAGGAGGACAGATTCTGTTTGCACTTGAAGACTAAGTAGATCATTTCTATCACTGAGAATTTCTTGTCACTATTCAGATGCCACTTCAAATTGAAAGTGTAATTGGCAGGTCTTAAAAAAATTTAGCTAATAGAATTTCTGTTACGGGTAGTTCAGGCCACCTGTACCATAGTATTTATCTGCACAGTCATTTTTATAAGCTATTTTTGATTGAATTTCAGAAAAACAATTCTTCTGGTAGGCTATTTTGTCAAGAAAGGTTGTCATAGCCCTTCAGGTATATAA
Source organism: Scytalopus superciliaris (assembly GCA_013400415.1). NCBI lineage: Eukaryota > Metazoa > Chordata > Aves > Passeriformes > Rhinocryptidae > Scytalopus > Scytalopus superciliaris. The sequence continues at coordinate 303,203 of VXBX01008443.1, read as the reverse complement.
AACTGTTTATATAAAATTAACGGTCTGCTTTTTATATTTACAATCTCATCCATAGGATTTGAGGTGTTGCAAAAGAAGGTATGGACTTAAAATAGCAATGATATTAAAACTGTGTCCTCATGCTCATTGCATTGTCAATAGGGGTATTGTAAAATATTGGTGTGTTTAAAATCAGAATGTTAGTCTGCAATTTGACTCTAATGTAGAGTTATTTCTGCTGGCACTTACTACAACTACTCTGTGTTAAATACAGAAATTTTTCTTAATGTTTATGTGGGGAATGCTTTGCACTTTAAGAAGATTTTGTCAGAAATATTGATAGGTAAAGCATAGCAATAATACTGTAGCTTTGTGGAGGTCAATTGCCAAGTCCACAGATCTTTAAAGAGAAGGAACATATGAAAGACTACAGAAATATGACATAAAAGATGTGCATAACAAATTATGCCATTAAAAAAGATGAACTCCATCCTGCTGCCTTCATCTACAATGGGCATTACCTTAACAAGGTCCACATTTTATATTCCTACTTGTTTTTTCTCCCTACTTCTACAAACCATCACATTTGCTTAACTGACTTGCTTGTAGTAGGTGGCAGTGTAGTACATATTGCAAACAGAGAGGAGAGAGTAGAACCCTTTAGCAATACTATTTCTAATATCTGAGTTAAAAACTTGGGATTTTGAATCGTTACACAAAGAATACCCATAACCTCAGTGGAATCACTTCTGAGAATGGTCACTTGGAGTGAGAGTAAGGACCGACATTGTCTGGTCTTTCATAAGACCGTGGTCTGTGTGAATCATCCTCTATATCTTCAGCTTCTGTCTGTGCTGATTCAAACAGTGGTACCCTTTGCTGTGTACCTCCTTCCTCTGTGAGAGCTCTGCTGCCTCTGCTAACACTAGTCATTGCAATAAGGTACTATTACACTGAATTATATATAAATATCAGAATATAGTTTGTGTTTGAGTCTTAAATGCACAGAATGTTTACTGGCTAGAGCAGAGTGTGAATCTTGGAGAAGTTATTTTATGGATCAGCAGATAGTAATGGTATGGTTCAGTCTTCCAGTGTAATACAGTCCAAATGAATATGAAAATGTGTGACTAAGTACGTTAGAATAGGTGCCAGTACTGCTTTTGTTCTCCACAATTTATAAAATATTTTGAAATTGTGGTGTTGTAGTAGACACTTCAGAGTAAAGGCCAATGGTTTGTAACTGCTTTTTAGAAGCAGTAACACAAGCTTAGCTGAAGTCACGAGACTCACAAACGTTTCAGTGCTTTACTGAGCTAGAAAAAAAATGAATGCAGTATAGTTTTTTTGCATTCTTTATTTTAGAATATTAAATTTTCTTCCTTCATGACAGAAAAGATAACCCATCTATGTTTTTAAAAATGTTCCAAAGTAATATTGTAGCCAAAACCCTGTTGAATTTACTTCTAGCTACTTGTGATCCATTACAGTATCTTATCTATAAACAAGCATTACGCTACTTACTATCCCTTATCCTAAACAGTTACTATTATCCAATTATTACTGGATAATAATTACCTGAATAACTAAAAATCCAATAACCATTGCATAACAATTATTTTTTTATTAATTCTGAAATGTTAGAATCATGTTTTGTGACTCTTTCTGATTACTGATCCGAATAAATAGTTTGCAAAATATCTTTATCTTTGAAATGAAACTAAAATTAGGGTTGTAAATAGATAATTCATGTGTCTTTTTTTTTTTTTTTTGTGTGTGTATGTGTAAATGTGTTTTTGAAGTATTCAGACAGCACTACTTACTGTTTTCTAGAATTACAAAGAGATGCAAATGGTGTCATATCTCAGAAAGCCATGTGTGGCCTGTATGTAGCATTATATTTATGTTGTAAATTTGAAGTCTAACTGCACTATTGATGTACATTTTTTGCAGACCACTGCAGATATATTTTTCTTTCAGAAGAAAAAATTATTGAAATAATGACCATGTAAGGCAAAAAAATGTATCCTTGTTTATTCTTCCACAAGAAACTTGCGTGTTGATTTGAGACTGTTCAGGCTCATGAGAACGTTGCCATTGATTTCTCTGGTTGTAAAATGGAGTCTTTAGCTTGATAAATATTTCCATTTTTATAAGGTAGTTGGGAATATATTTCATTGCATTTTAGTTTGATTTGCTTTGTGAATTGACTATTCATAGCTAGCACAAGAAGGAAGTAGTAAGCATTTCTAATAAACGTGAGACAATATATATGTATGGCTATGTAGTATTCATAGCCTTTGGTCTGAGCAACTTTGTCTTCTATGAAGTCAAAAAGAGCTGAGCAGGCTCTATATGCTTTTATTTCTAACACTGTTTCTTTCACTGCCGTATGCTTTAGTAAATTTACCCATAATAATGTCATCCTGTCTTTGGTCACCCATGAGATCCTTCCTGCAGAACTGAGTCCTTTTGTTCTCTAGCAGAACGACTCCGTGGCTACAGTACTCTTTCACCCAGAGTAACAATGGCATGGTTTGTCCTTAAACTTTTGTGTTTTGCTTTATCCAAGCAGCACAGTGTTAGTCATCTATGTCTGGCACAAAAATGAACCTCTGCTGCCAGCTGTCGCAGGTGGATGATTTGCTTCAGCTCAACAGGTGGAGCTGTGACTTCGTTAGCCTGTTGATCCAGGCTAAAATTCAGCTAGCTGGGCAGGTCCCTGACTCGATTTTGCTCATGTATTTTACATTCTTTAAATTTGTACCTACATTTCCATTGCTTGTGGAAAGTTTTTAACCTCCTGATATGTAAAACACCTCAGTTAATGAGAGGCATCTACGATTATGTATTCATCAGGAAAAGTTGTTAATTTGTGAGAATGTGATGCTTCCAGGGAGCTTCTATGGGAGGTTTTTTTACCTCAGCTTTGCCTATTAAAGGAGAAATCAGATGGAGTCTAAGACAGTATTTCCACTTAGCCCTTTCTGAGTATGGTCCACCTTACATGATTAATTTTTTATGCCCTGACTTTTTGTTAGGATCTCACAGACTACAGAAGTGTTTGGAATAATTCTCTCTTCAGCATGTTTAGATAAGACTAGTTCCAGTGGAGCTAAGTTAATAAGTTTTACAAAAATATTAAACTCATTGCTCATATATTCTGTAATTCTCATTTCATAGATTGCTTGCACCTCCTATGGGCCTTTCGGTGCCATGTTGCCCATGTTCCCCTTTTTGCCTTGGTTTAGCTGCAGCTGATTGTGTGGTGGTTGGAATAAAGTATGAGGGACCATTTGTTGTTGGGAAAACATATCACAGAAAAACAGGGGAGTGGCTTGAAATGAGTTGGGGTAATAACATGAGGATCCACCTATAAAAGTTCCCACTCCTCGGAAGATTTCAATTCTCCCATATTCTTATCCATTTATATTCACTTTTCAATGTACACCTGTGTAAACTTGTTTTGTCTGATAAATATTTAGAGAAAGATTATTTCCCTATGGATTTGTGCATCCCTTCATAAGTTAGGTCTTCAAATATAATACTAGATGTTCACTAATCATGTCAGAAGTGTTCCTGATACTACACTTACAGTGGCAAAGTCAGTTAGGGAACTAAGACAATACTAACAGAAGGTTTCAGGTCACAACATCACCAGTCAAGAAATAATCTTCGTCATTAGATGAAGCAAAGAGCTTCCAAACAGAATCTGGACTAAAATATGCTGAAAACATTCACTGAATGCTTATGGGTAAAAGAAGCAGAAATCAAAATGGGAGAGGCTTTTTAATGAACAGAAGTGTAGGGCAAATTAATCAAATAAATTGTTTGCTATTAATAATGTTCTCAGCTACAGTCAGATTCCAATAAATATGCCCAGTGGGGATGGAAAATCTAGACAACTAAAATTACATTGATGAATTTATTTTAGTTTCCAATGCCTTCTGGGTATGTAGTTAGGAAACAAAAGCTGTCATAAAGATAGACTGACAGAAAGTGGACTCAACTATTTATTTTTTAATTGAGATATTTCTCTTTGACAATGGAAATAATTTCAAGTTACTTAAGGATGTTAAATGTATCACTACTTAGGCAGAGAATTCTTAGCAGAAATATCAGCATAAAAGTGACCTCCAATGATTACAAAACATACTTGAGCTATACTCTTGTTTATTTTCATGTCAAGCAAGCATAATATGGGAGCTACCATTTTTAAGAATCACATGATTTGACCTATTTAGTACCTAAGCAATGTTTATTATGGTCAGCTCTATTTTTGCTAGAGAATGTATTTGGAATGGTAGGGAATGCATGCTATTACCTCTCATGGCTGAAGAAATTAATCTTTAATGGAATACTGTTGGTTCTAAAATATGAATGAGTCACTGTAGTTACATAGGAATAAGTACAGCAATCAAAAGGCAATCCCAACACAAATCCCTTCTTAGAAATAAAAACAAAATCTCAAAGAAAACAGAATCTGCATAAAGTCATCCTGTCCCAATTGCTTTGATGTTTGTTTCTATGAGTTCGTCTTCACTATGGCTAGACCTCTGTTTCATTCCTGACTAGTTAAGAATATTTTATATCTTGCATTGTTAGTGTCTAAGTCAATGCAGCCTACAAAACCAAAACTCTAGTTCAGTCACAGGCTTTGTTTGAGGCTGAATGCTTCACCTAGGGATATTTATTTTTTTCCTCATACAGTATTAATACCCTAGAACATAGCAAAAAAATATTGCAAATGTCCAATGAGATGACTGTGCAGAAAATTTCTCTTACATGCAATATTCTTTATTTTTCATCTGAGTCATCTTGTATTACAGATTCTAGCTTTAACTGTTTAACTACTTCATATTCAATTACTTCATAATTACTTCACATGAACCATGCACTCAAGCTCTGTCTTTCTCAAGTGTGGTGATTTCAGTTCATGATAGTCTGAATATATTCTTTGGACACTTTACAGTGTGTATATCCTCGCTGTACATACCTTTTCCTTGTCTGATCCAAGGCAGACCTGATCATCCCGGGCTCAGCTGTCAGCTGCAGGCACACTTTCAGGCATCCCATTAGTCAGTTGTAAGAAACTAACAACGTGTAGCTAAACCCTGCTCCTCGATAAATGACTGCACCTCACATTCAGCGATCACTTACAACAGAATTAGTATCAGCTGTGCTACCTAGACTTCTGGTTTATTTTTTAACTTAAATGCCACCACTTCAGCCTAAAATATCATAACTTCTCCATTGTTTGCTGTCTTGACTCACACAAACACATGAAAGTGAAAAAAAATGGGTAGTGCTGACCATTGGGAAGCAGCTCTATCTGGGTCTGTAGCACCCTAGACTTACAAAAGATTTGGTAGGGTCATGGGACTTTTCCAGTCTTCACTTTCTTTGTCTCATTATTATTTTTCTCATCAGCTCAGTAACTGAAGCCTCTCTTAAGGATTTAAGAGATTCAATTTCTCCTTTTCTTCAGGAAATGTGAACCCAAACCTTGCAATTCAGAGGTAATTGCTTTAACCACCTCCTGGTGGAATAATCTGGGGAATTTTCTTGATTTTGCTTCTCCATTTTATTCTGCTTGAGTTAATACAGTCAGGGGATCCTTTCATCAGGAAACAGGATCTTGTTGTAGGTAAGTTCTGAGGTATTTGTGTTACTAAGTCTTTCTCTCTTCCTCTTTGAGTTCATTCACGGTGGAAGCACCTCAAATTTTGAGAGTCCTGCAACAGAAAAAAGGTTTATTCTGATGTGCAAGAAATTCCTGAACCAGAAAGTTGAAATTATGTTGCCTTGCCAATTCTATCCATTGGACAGACTAGCAACAGTAAAAAAAGGCATCAAATTCTAGGAGCGGCTTCAGAAATGTTAGAAAGTGTTTCAGTTAATTTATTTTCTTTCTTTGGTTGCTTTATTTGGACAGTTCAGTAGCTTCCATGAATTGTATTTCCAGTGAACTTTTCCCAGCAGAAATATGTGGGTAGCTAATTCCAGGTTATGAATTTTAATAGGTCCCTTGGACAAAGAAAGCAAGCACTTCATGCTAGTAATTATAGGCACCTTCTGGATCTAGCCTGGAGGATCTTCCAAGGTTGCTAGCACTAAGCATAAGCAGTCCTTGCTTTCCTGGTTTTAATCTGCCTGCTGAACCTCCATTATCTTCACAGCTACATCCAAATCCAATTCTCGTCTTACATTTTAAAAAACCCTAGTAGTCTGTGTTATAGCACAGTTAATGAATTACTTCTAGAAAGCTGTTTGCGTGCCCAAGATCCTGAAAACTTTTCTTTTTTTCCTGAAGAGTGATACTCATACTTATCTGTGAGTGCATATTGTTAGCTTGAAACCAGTTACCAATCTGCAGGCCACCACCCTCACTTCCCATCCATTATTTTTAAGCTTATAATTCACTTTCTTCAATGATTTGTATGTATCATCCATGCATAAAAATCTCTAACAAGCTACTGCATACTCTCTCTATGTCCAGCCACCTCATAATTCTCAGTGCAACTGCAAGAACTGCCACAAAATGATAAGAGAACTAGGCTTCAACATGTCATTTTATTGTTCTGGGACATCCAGAGCAAGGATTGAAGGGATGTTCTAGCTTGGTGTGTCTAGCTCTATGAGATGAAGAAAGCAAACTCTGTTTTGCAGAGCTGAAACATGTATAGGTTATTCCATGAAAACAGCTCCGAGCATTAAAGCAAGTGAAGAATATTACTGAATTTTGGCCGTAGCAGTTGAGGTGATTCTAGGAAGTAGCTAAAAATGTGAGATTAAAAACACCCAACAAACTAGACTGCTTTGGTTGGGCATTCCAGGAATCATAAAAATTATATACATGGTCAAAAGGACATGCTCTACCACATTTAAAAGGTTTTTCTTTCTCCAAAAATGTAACATTATGACTTCTCAAAGAAGAGGTTTGGTGTTTTGTTTTGTTTTCTTTAAAGTAAGGTATATTTTTCTGTAATCTTTTTCCCTAAACCATTTTGTGCTAAACTTTCCACAAAGACAAAAAATATTCAGGTAGATACCTTGCAGGGAAAATTTTGCTCCAAGCAGTTGGAGTTCAGCAAACTTATAAGCAACTGATAAAAGGTCTTATTAGGGGAAGTTTCAGACAGCCTTAATCATAGCCATTGCTACCAGAACCATATATAATTTATAGACATATGTATCCTCCTAGGTTCCCTGTATGACAGTACTTTCCAAAATGGTGTTATCCTATAAATAACTGTTGAAATTTTTAAATGTTGTACTTTGGAGAAGCTTGAAATGTTAAACAGAATGGTTGGAAGAATGCAGTTATTGTTATTATTTATTATTTATTATTATTGCTGTGGGTCCAGGAGGGTGTAATATATTTCTTTTTGAATAAGGCTTTTTCTCCCTGCCATCTCTTTATGGTTAGACCTTTTTAATCTGTACAGTTGAAACATGTATCTTGTTATAGTAGCTCAAACATAATTAGTGATTAGTTTGTGTAGAAACAGCTGAGGAACAAAAGAAACAGTCTCTCATTATTTCTTATTTCTCCATCTTAACATTAGGAGATTTTTCAACTGGTAAATGAAAATAGATTGCCAGCATCACCAGGTCTGGGTGAAATGTACTCATAACAGGATTAACAAAGTCTTGCTTCATTTCAGACTATATGTGACCTTGGGAGAGCTCAGTTATGCCTTGAGACAAAAAAATTTAATGTTTCATTTTGTAGTGGTGTCATCTTTCACCTTTATGTGGATTTAAAAATGTAAATAAAATTGTTTTCTGACAGTGGGATATGTGAAGGTCACAGTCATATTCACCACGAGAATTCAAACTGCCATTTGACCCATCATTGCTTCAGTAGATAAGAATGCATTTTATTCCCTTCCAGTAATCTAATTTGTAAGCACTTTATAGCCCAACATTTTATGCCTAGTTGCTAAAAAGTAAGAAATAAACCTTTAAGCACTTCATTGTAGATTTATTTACAGAGTGACTGTGTATCAAATGAAAAGTTTTTTAGAATGCCAGAACATCTTGTACCATAGTCTTGTAACAATGGCAAGATTGAGTACTATAAAAGACAGGAGGAATGACTAGCAAAACAGTTCAAGGCCTCTCTGATAGTTTTAACTTCAGTGTTCTTATCTCACACAATTCTCTCACAGATTGTGGCAGCTTTGGCATAAACTGTATTCTCCTAAAATTGAAAACAAATAAAAGCCACTGCCTGCTGTTTTGAGGTGGGGATGGATAAAACCACTTTTAATTTAGATGGGTTTTTTCCTAGTTTTGACAATGCAAAACCTGGGAATCAGTGTGAGGTTTCCTTGCCACAATGCAGAGTACTCAAATGCCCACAGATTTCTCTCTGGATATCTGGAGCATTTTTTGGCCAGAGCTTCAGCCAATATTAAATCCGGATGGTTCCCCTGATCTGTCCATATGTGACTATACATACCTTCTGCTGTTGCTTTCTCTCTTGGCTAGCAGACAAATTGTTCTGAAACTGTGTAAACTGTTAAGCTTTGAAACAGAAACAAACCCTTAAGTGTTTAATGCTGTCATGAGACTTTTCTACATGCATCTAATTCTGCATTTGCTCAGTAAAAATAACAGATTTTCTTTTCTCTGGAATGTGAACAGTATCTTATTCTTAACTTTTTATGTGCTGCATTATTTAGAGCTTCATTAGATAGCTGGTACTGGCCATACATAGAATCAGTACACTAGATCAGGTGAACAGATTTGGCCACTACTTTGTTTCTGAATCTCATGGAACACACTGAATGCATTACTGTGAGATTATCTCAATCTATTTGAGAGTAAGTAGTAAAAGCTAACCACTGCTAGACTCTACAAACTCTTTATGTCAACAGAACTGTGATGGAACACACTTTCAAGACTCCCCCTAGATATCCATGGCTCTCAAAATATCTGACTTTTAGTATTAAACAAAGACACTGTAGACTACATTTTTACAAAAGTATTCTTAGACTTTTGTGGTGGAATTTCATATAGCATCTTACACTAGGAACAGAAGGAGTTGCCACTATGACTCGTACTGGGGAACTCAGTATCTCTCATGAAGCAGATGTCTATAAAAAGTTTCTGTAAAGAACATACTTGGGGCTCTTTCTTAAAACAAAAGTATATAGTCAAATGCAGATAATTTATGTGCTTGGCTAGCCTGTCTTTTGAACTGGGGGAGCAGGAAGCATCCCTAATCCTGAACATACATAGTTGAGTTAGGAATGAAAGTATTTGAGTGAAGAAGTACTGCCTCTTAGGTGGACTATTAGCATGGGTGTAGCTGTGCACAAAATTAGAGTTTCAGCTTGGAAGTTACTCATGTAGAGGCAAAGAAATGCTCTATATTTGACCACACAGATACACTGTTGGTGAGCTCTGTCCTGAGCCTCAGCACAAATGAACAAGATGAATACTGCAATTGAAACAAGTGAGTAAAGATCCATCTTCCAGATATTGTCTCATTCTTCCTCCTACAGACTACTTTTCTTGATCTTTGCTTACAAAGGTATTTCTTGGCTCAATAAAGGATATGAGGGCAGTGTTTATTTGTAGTAAATAAAGTATTCAGTAAAGATTTCACGGTAGATCTCAGCTTAAAGGAAGATATGTGAAAATAAGTCCATGAGTCTAAAGAAAATGGTTCTTGTGTTTATTAACTGAGAAGGAATATTTTACAGAATGGATGTGTTTAAAAGAAAACTCTGGTAAAGCTCAACGAGACCTAAGAATATGTGCTGAGTATAACCAAGATGACTACATGGTTTGGAGTGCTTTTTTGTTGATTTTTTTTTGTTTGTTTGGTTTGCCTTTTTATGTCAACCCTTTGAGGAAAAGTACAAGCAGTAGAGAGCTTTAAGGGTTATAAAATATCCTTTCAACATATTACAAAAAGCAGTAAATGTGTGAAGTATATTTGCCTATTGTATTTGCCAGAGGTAGCCTGATCTAAAGCCCATAAATGAAACAACTAGACATTTCCCTCCACTACCTCTAGACAAGTTTAACAAAGTTTTCCATAAAAAAGATTTCAGAGCTTTGTAAAAAGTACAAAAAAAAATATCCAAAAAAAACCACTTCCCCCTGACACAAAACCTCACAACAAACAGATAAATCAGAAGTGCAGGGGAGTGAAAGGTGCTACCCATCTTGGTCTAGTTTTAGAACTTCAGCTCCAAACAACTGCATCACTTGTCTGACTGACTAACCACAAGGACACTGGTGCTGAAGTTGGAGGAGCAAAACAGTTCCCTGCAAGTCACACTGACCACACACACTCACCGTCAACAGTAATGCTGTATACTCAGTAGGACATCATACTACACCTATGATGTCTCTGTGTAAGCCAGTTGTCCTATCCATCATAAACAAGGACATTCAGATATAACAGAAAACACTTCACCAGTTCAGAACAATTAATGGTATGATAGCACATTCAATATTAATTGAAGTTGCAGACTTTATGAAATAATAAAACAGTGAAGCAAAAATAGCATAACATTTATTGGTTTGTCAGTAATTGATTAAAAGAAATAAAAAAACCCACTCCATGAATCCTCATCATGCCGTCTCAGATTGATGTTTTGGGATGTTATGTGCTTTTGCAATTAACTCATCTGTAATAAAAGGTTGAGAGAAGAGAAATATTACTCAGAAAAGAGTTTAAAAGTACCAAAAAAATCCTATGCCTTAGAAAGTTATTCGTAGCTCATTGTCAAAGAGAGAAGCCTAGGAGAAGAATGGTGAACAGTCCCCCTTCTTGGTATAAGCGGAGCTGTGCCATAATCTTTAGATGCCAAAATGTTTTGCTGTGCCTGACCTAAGGTGAATAGATGGACTGAGTTCCCTGCAAGCTGTTACACATTATTTATGTACTTTACATATTATTTTGAAGATAAAAGCAGGTAAATCAAAGGATCTTTGCACATCTGTCCATTGTATTTTAAATAAATCCAGATAGAGTTTAGTGTTCATTATTAAACTTTTCACTGCTGCAATGAAGAGGAATTACTTGATGCCACTTTTTGTCTGATATGGAACCCCTGTTTATGCCAGCCAAGTGAAACACCAAAGCATGTACTGACCTCTGAATATGCAATACAGGTGAGACTCTTCATATGTTTAAACATTTGTTTCTATCCTCTGCTGGATAAAGGCATATGTACTATAAGAGCATATCCGAGTGCTGTAAAAATGGACCTAAGGCTACATTCCTGTACTACCAGTGAATTAATATGGAAATGAATCAAAATATTCTATCTGAAAGATGACATTGTCATGCATTTCTTAATATAATTCTGCCTTGTTATTCTCTACTGCGAATTAACATCTAAATACCTGAGCAGTTCCAAAGTTCACACGACAAACCGCTGCCTGAATTGTGTACAACTCTTGGGACAATAGGCTGAGGATTTAGTCTACAAAAGTAGAACTAGCAAAGATAACTGTTTATTATTTTATACTGTGTTTTACATCTTTGTTACCTAGCTTACTGGTGGATATCTGAGTGATGAAGGATAATGCTGAGTTTGTATGGTACAGAAGCTGAGGATTTGTGTTCTTTAGCAAGGTCCACAGAAGATTTTGGTATTATCCAAAGCAAGGTTTAAGCAGGATAAATGAAGGGTAAGGGACTTGCTTTCTAGCTAGTCTTCACTTATAGTGGATACTGAAAAATAATTCAACCCTTAGAGACTTGGAAGTAAATACTTGTCTGATATCAATAAAACCAGCTGTAATACAGTTTTAATGCTAAGCCTATTGTAATTTTTAAACTACTGAAACAAGGGAGAAAATGGTGAAATGACCTTGTGCTGAATCTGGCTGAGATGAAGTTAATTTCCCCACAGCAGCCCTCATAGTGTTAGTGATTTGCATTGGTAGCCAGACAGGCCTTGATAACACACCAGTGTTTTGGTTACTGCTGGGCAGTGCTGGCACAGCATCAACACTGTCTCTCTGACATTCCAACCATCAGTAGACTGGGAGTGGGCAAGATCTTGGGAGCTAAAGGTAGCTAGAAGTAGCTAGATCCTCCCCAGCTGACACAAATGAATCAAAGGAATATTCTATGCCATATGATGTCAGCTCAGATATAATAGCTAAGGAAAGGAAGAGAAAGGGGAGGGTGGTATTCATTATTTACAGTGTTTGCTTTCCAGAGCAACCACTATGTGTGCTGAAGCCCTGCTTCATAGGAAATAGCTGAACACCACTTGCTCATGGGAAGTAGACAATAAACCTGTTTTTTTCCCTTTACTTGTATGCACACAAGCTTTCACTTTTGCTTTAATAAATTGTCTTATCTCAGCCTATGAGTCATTTTCCATCTTATTTTCTCTCCCCTGTCCAGCTGGGAAGGGGAGTGATAGAGTAGCTTTGGTGAGTGCCTTGCATCCAATCAGGGTCAAGCCACTACAGTTACACACTGGTGAAAGTAAGAGATCTATTTTATTTGCTATTTGTTCAGAGTTCTGTTTAGCTATTAGTTTTCTAAAGTAAACTCTAGTGCATATTGCAAAATAACCGTGCTCAGTGCTGGAGAAAGCTGATTGTCCACTACTTGGTAGGAGGTTATGAGAAGTGACCTTGGTTACATCACCCAGAGTCTCATCTGAGAATCCTATCTGGTGCAACTAGAGCCTACCACATCCCCATGACTGTATGTGTGGCTGGGGTTCTTGATTTAGACAGAAAACATGTCTTTATGCCTTGCATGATTTCGCTGATGATACTGGCCCAAGTGTTGAGAAAAATATAGCCTGCGTTTGTCTATCAGTTCTTGCAAACCCTTGACACCTGACATTTACAGTGACTTTTGGTGATCAGCACAACATGCATAAGCATGCATGGTATTACTTTGACTTCCCACAGTTACCACACAGGTCTGTGGCTGTTTCAGCTAGGTCCTGCCTCTGCTTACCTTACATGCCAACCAGTTGAACAAGTCCTAGCTTTATGAAGGGCAACCAACATTGTATATTGCCAGTCTGTGCCCATGCTTAAGCAAAATTCCATCAGGTGCTCAGCTGCACATTTCTGCTGTTAACCCTGCCCAGCTCCCTCCACATGGTTCCTCTCCTCCCTTCCTAGGGCTTTCAGTAGTCCATATATGAAGTGATTAAATTTGGTACAGTAGAGGAGGTGTAGGGAGTGAATACATTCTGTGTGTGCACATTGGTACAAAGCCCAGTGTTATTCTGGTTGCTTTGGCATAAATACTTATGCAGAAGACAAAGTGAGAATGACACCTGAAAAGATACATGACTTATTTGATCTAGTAGCAATGGTTTCCATGTTATACAGAATGTTCATTTGTGATGATGACTGCCACATCTCTGCTTCTCTGATTATCCCGCTCTCAGTTACTGTTGCACATCCTCTGAATCAGTATCCTGGGCTATGGCCATTCATCTGGCAGCTGAAGGGACTAAAAAATCATAAATAAAAAATCATAATCCGTCAAAGATTACAAAATATTCACATATTTGGTTTGGCCTTCCTTCTCTCCTGTTTGAGGTTTTGGCTCTCTCACCCTCTATCCTACTTGCTATTCTTGGATAACAATCTGTTACTACTCTATGTAGCCATTGTCTATGCTTTGAGACACCTTAGGTTTATCCCCTCTTTCATTGCTGTGTGAGGGACAAGAAACCCTATCCACAACTTAAGCCATCCAAGAGAATCTTACCAAGCCAGGTGATTGCTATCCTGGGAACAGGCATGTGAGAAAAGGACTGCCTATTAAGGCATCTTAAGCAAAGGGCAAATCTTGAGTGGGCTCAGGTGTTGAGTGTCAGAAGAATGTGGTCAGTAAGTGCAGAGGCTTGTAAGAAAAGCTGTATAGCTTAAGGAATGTGTTTTCCTGTGCTGTTTTTTATCAAGAATTTTCTATTAGAAAGTGGAATGCCTTGTGTTTTTCAATCTGGATTACTGTGCAGGATTGCTTGTACAGGTGGTAGCCAGTTTTGATTCAGAGACCTATCTGGGAGAACAGAGAATAAACTTCTGTGAGTAAAGATCAGTCTTTATTTGGATCAAAATTAAGTATAAAGAGGACATGTATGTCCACACATGTGAATACATATAAATATATGTATGTGTGTAAGTGACAACTAACTTGGCCTGTTTTTGTGGAAGTCCATACCAGCAGAGAATTCTTAGCATTGCCTGTCTTTGATAGAGCATTCAGTTTAGGGCTCAGACAGCTGAGGTGTGGCTCCTCATCAAATTCCATATTTCAAAACATTACAGGTTGTGCTGGGACAGGGTCCTTTGTGAAAAGGGTCATACTTGCCTTTTAGATGAACCAAAACCACAGAAAAGTACTCAGGGCTGTCAGAATTCATTCTCTGTGAAATGAGCAAAGTGTGAACTGAGGTGAATGAAGGTCTTTTGTCTTGAACAACAGTAAAGATTTTTGGAGGATTAAAAATTGTGTAACTTGTTGACATGTAGCTCATCTGCTCTCTATATGACTTGGGAAGAGAACCTTGGCCTTGGCTCTGTTCTTCTACTGACTCTTTCCTTCTTTGTATGAACCAAAGGAAGTTGCATAATGGTTGTGTACTCTCTCCTGTGTGCTGCATTTTTACATCTTGGTGACTTCTGATGGCTTGGGATCGTCTCAGTGGAGGAAGACTGCTTCAGTACATTGAAGGATGAGTTAGGAAAGTGATGTAAGCAGGTCATAATGCCTGCTGGACTGTTCTGACCCTGGGTCCTGGGGAAAATGGGTGCTTGTTTGATATGTGGCCCTTTTGGGCTGCCAAACGCAATGTGCACATGTGCCCAATGAAAGTCTGAAAGTCAAGTCCAGTTACTGGTCAAGTCCAGCACCATCTCACTCTTTTGAAAGTTAAAGGGAGATTGCTGCTAGGCAGTAAGCAAGATAGATGCATAATTTGCCATTACGTCCATTTTCTATCTGATTTATTCTCTCTGCTATTTAAAAAGTAAATGAATTGGGAGATCAGAACTACAAAGGAATTAACGCACCAGTCTAGGGTAAAGTTTTATCTGCCTACCAGGCTGCCAGGCTCACAACAAAGTGAATCTTTTCTTCCTATGCAAAACATTTTAAAACTTTGGAAGCCTTTGTAGGCTAAATATTACAGGGATGCAGGTATTGCCATGCAGAAATCTTAATTTCAATCATACGCAAGACCTACAGTATTGACACTCATAAGGAGTTTATGAATAGGAATCCAGAGGAAATTACCTGCTTCTTATCTATAGTCACTATTTCCTCTGTCTGTTGAAAGGCTTGGAGGAGAATAGTTGCTATCTATTATTAAAATGTCAAGTTATTTCTTTTGTAGACTTTTGGAGTGTGTATGTTGTGTTACAACACAAAGAGTGCACATCCTCTGCAAAGGGAACTCAATGTCTATTATAGTTATAATACTATAACTAGCTATAACTATATTATTATAACTAAAGTTATAATACTATATTATGTCTGTAGTACTACTGTTATGTGGAACATGGAGCAAAAATAATCAGCATTGGCTTTCTTCTCATAGAAACCTTGCTCAGCTGTCCGTGGTCCTGTGAAGGAGGAGCACGGAGTGAAGTACAAGGTTTGCAAAGGAGAGATTTGTAGCAACCCTGTGACTGCCTAGCCATAAACACTGGCTACTCTATAATGGAAAAAGGAGAGGATGGGCTCACTGTCCCCTGCAATGATCATTGAGACAGGTTGATAGGCCTGATTTACCTTCTGTAGTAATTTTAAAAGATTGCAACGTGTAGACTAACTTGATGACTGACACCAGTGGAAAGGAAAGGAGGGTTTCAAGACCACAACAAGCCCCCGTGCATGCTTTTTGTAAAACAGATGTAGTTGTTAGCTTTTTGGACCTTGAATTGCCTGAGGTGAGGCACTGGGTGTTGTTTTCCAGCAAAAAGTATGCTGTGACTTGAGGAACTCTCTGAGACACAAATGGTTAGATGCTGGAAGGATATTCTGGGGAAGTGTCATTACACACTTGCCCTGTTCTTGTATTCCTTGCTAAGCAGTTTTTGTTTTCCAGTGTTGAAAACAGACCTTTGATCTCACCCATCTGCTCTGTCTTGTGTGTTTATGTGAGTGGTGGTGAACTTGATTCACATAGTATCAGTCTCCTTTGAATGGTGGAGGAAGGAAAATGGTTTTCTGTGCCATATCCCGAGATGGAACACAGTTACAGAATCTGAGTCTTCTGATGTCTGAATCCAGCCCGTGAAGCAGAAACAAGTACCTGAGCTGCCACAAGCTAAGTATAATCAACTCTTTGCAGACAATTCTCTTTTCTGCAGCTAAAATATGCTCATGCTGGTGGTTAATCTAATGCAATTTGACTATATTTTCCAACCTAAAGGGAACAGGTGTGTTATCTAAGAAACATCTGCCTCTACTCCTGAGATTAAATATTCTCATTCAGCTGATAGAAAATAAAATTGGCATAGTCTAAAAAAAATTAACATTTTCCTGTGGCAAAGTTGAACTTGAGATTGGCTGCCTGAAAAATGAGAAGCTCATCGGGGCTTAATTTTAGTTTACCTTGTTCTTTTGCTCTTCTGTCAGCTTCCTTTCATTAAAAATATTTATACAATATGTATTGCTGAATATTCACTGACACAAAATTATGTATTCTGTTTTCAATTCTCTTTCTAGTTCTAATATGATATGTGTTCATCTAGCAGATCTGCATGGTATTTACAATCTCTGTGGGTTTCTGAAATCACTGTGGGTATTCTTAAATACACAAAGTTCCTTTAAACACTTTTTTTTTTTCATAAGATAGTGTCTGAATTTCAAAGGTTTAATTGATCTTTCAGCCAACTTTGTCTATGTAGAAGTTTCAGTGTGTAACTGTACACATAACTGTTTCCATTTTCATGTTCAGAGGATTATATATTCAATACACTGTGTTACAGGTTCATTTGAAATATCTTTTTAATTACATTCAAACAGATGGATCTGTTTCTACTGTTTCACAACAATGCTGACTTATCCATTTGTTGACTAGAACAATGATTAGAAAAACAACAGTGTATTATACTTACTTGGTGTGAGCATAAATGCCTATCTGAAGCCCAGAATGATAAATCAAGGTCAGGGCTTGTCTTGCAAACAGAAGACTAAGGAATAGCTGGTCACCATGACTGAACCTAAAATGAGACCCTTCAGTCTGTGTTTAAACAGTTCAAGTTTTAGGAGGTGGTGAAAATCCACTGTCTTCTGTTTTCTACAGTAGATACTTATGAGTGTTTAATGCTTTTGAAATGAAAATCATTTACCGAAGTACCTTTTAAAATCTAGGGCTCTCTAAGGATGTCTAACTTCATACTCTATTTTGGTATTTTAATACTTCTTTCAAATAAAAAGTAGCCCTAGAGTCTACTTTTTTATTTAAAAAAGAAAAAGAAAAGCTTGCTTTTTGTGGTATGGATTTCTAAAGGTAGCGTATATTTGCATTTCTATGCATTTATAGATCTATAAATGCTGTAAAAGTGAACAGAAGGATGTATTTGAATGCGATTATTTTTGCAGTATGCACAAGTTGTGAACATAAGTATCAGTTGCAGCTATTTGATCCATTTTTACTTTTTTCACTTCTACTTATTAAAAGGAACTTTGAAAACATGAAGTGTGTATGTGTAAAATACTTAAGACTTGATATCAGGACGTTGAGTGATTACAATATTCACGTGTACAGAAGTATAGAGGTGAAAATAGAACTGCACTAATGTATGTGGGAAACTGATGCAAATAAATTCATTCAACTTGAAGAAGTTTTAAATTTTCAATGTTGTTTCCCTGAGTAAATGTTGCTCCTCTTTTATTGTCGCAGGTGAAGAACCTGAAGTCAAAAAGACTTTTCTCACCATTCTCTCTCTCTCCCTGCCTTTCTATATGTAAATGAAAAGGTATGAGAAGTGAAATATTGATTTTTGTAATGCGTACAAATTATATTTTCACAAATTGAAGTAAAAATTCTTAATGAAAATTATTGAAGATGTGACAAACTTATTTACACTCCATTAATTTAACTCTGCTAGGGAGAATCACAGATCTTGAGTAATAAAACACAGAATTACCTTGGTTGTTCAATAGTGTAAGTATGTCTTTATCACCAGTGACAAGAAACCACAGTTCTGGCATTATCACAGTGTGTTGGAAACAGCTACGAATTTTGGGGCCAAATCTATCCATTTCTTGTTGTTCATGGTGAGAAGGAGACTGATTCTTGTTGCAGCAGTGGGAAGGCACAGGGAAAGGATAATTTCAGAAGATTAAGTAGTTTTTGAATGGAATTGTTTATAGTGAGGGAAAACTCTGGAAGAGAGGAGCAAGAGATTTTTGCTTGAATGTGTGGTTTCAGCTGTATGTTTCAGACACCTACAGTGAATGTGACAGACTGTTTTGAATAGTGTATTATGGTGGGCATTGAATCAGAGACCTTCCTTTCACATATCTTTGTGCTGACCTGATTTCTGAGTGAATTGATATAAAGATGTGTCAAGGAGGATCAAAAAATATATGCAACAAAGGACAAAACTATTCAGTGAACAAGGGTGAATGGTCTGAAGTGTTCATGGAAGTGTATGTCATGTTTCCTGCTCATAAAGTTTGTATCAAATCTGTGAAACCTAAGAATTACTCCCCAGCTTCTGGATTCTTGTGCATGACCTGGTTATCTCCTGCTTTCCTCCCCCCCCCCCCCCCATTTTTATTCTTCCTCTCCATTCCTGTGCTTTCACTTTCCTAGGAGAAAGGGCACATGAGCTTTGGGGGAACTTCAATCAGCTTTGGGTAGGTCCCCAACTGGCTAGTTGTGGACAGGGACTATATGCTGCATCCCAGAGTGCATTCACTGCAGCCTATGTAAAGTCTTTGGGAGGAAGCCCTTGCTTTTCAGCTGTGTCACTGGGTTGAACAATACAGCTTTGAGAGAAAAAGGAAGTTGTTTCAAAGAACTTCTAATCTCCTGTAGCTTTGGAGGTTCAAGTTCTTTTGACTTCCCTGTTCATCTCCACAAGGTCTCCAAAAGCCATTGTTTGGTTGTTTAGTCTAGGGATGACCTTTTATCCCAGTCTTTATCCCATATATTTCCTTTACATAGGCTATGAGGTTCAGCAAGGTACTTTCCTTTGTATTTCTGGAAGCTACCCCCACTTTGAGTAGTTGCTGCAGGAGAAGGCTGTGTTGTCTTTATGCTTGCTTTGCACTGATGGCATGGTGAGTGCTGTTCAAGTACAACTAAGGATTGGGGACATATGCTGACTGTCAGACATGATTATTTTTCAGAACTATTCTCACAGAAGTGAGTCCTTTGATCATATCCCAAAGGCAAGAGCAAGAGGTTCTCTCTGGTCATGTTAATATCATGCTGGTTTTCATTTATTTTTCAATGATGGTTTTTTCCTTACTATGGTGAAAATCCTCATAAATAAATCATGGCGCATTAAACGACTCAGTATGCACTTGCTCTCAAAAGTATTTGCCTTTTAATTTAAGAATGCTTTAAAACTTATTTTAGATGACTCTGTACTGGTATTATGTCAAGTCTTTGGTGTTGAACAGCTGTGTCATTTCTGCTGGTTGCTCGCCTCTGCTGAGGACATGCCTGAAATAACACTTTCTTGGAAAATTAATTTCCATAAGGAAGGTTGCTTACTCATGAATACCTTCTTTTAGGTCATGTTATAACTCATCGGTACATCAGAGGGGGAGAACTCAGACTTTAGCTACCTGAAGTGCTGTTGACACAAAGATAGATGGTTTCTAATATTGTAAAACCCCCATGACTGAGAAGTTTCCACTTAAGAAGTTTCTCTTCTGATAGATACAGAAGGAAAACACTTTTATCAAGGAAAGCATGGTGCCATATTTAACATTAACACATCCCGCAATCACTCCAAAGTCAATGTCACTGGTAATTCTGTATTAAAATTATGAGTTTATGGGTATTATATACTTAGTTAGCATGGTTTCTTCATGTCAAATCTGGAATTATGAGAGAAATTTCCCTCTACTAACATAAAGTGTTTTCTCTCCTTTGTAGAGAAAAGGGAAATATATAGTCCAAAGGTAGTCATGGGTAAATAATATACCTATGCAGCTGCTGAGCAAAATAAACTCCTGGTGTCTGTATTTTGAAACAGCTGCCAGCAAGTGAGTTAAAATGAGTTCAAAATCTATATGCAGATGATGTAGTGTGTTGTGACTGTCTACCTAGCCCTGGATAAATACAGCTGGATGAAATGTTTTCCATGTAATTTAGATGTGTGTGTCACCAAGACTTTCAGAAGATAATGAGACTATGGGGTGGAGACACGTGTGTCACAGCAGTGTAAGATGGATCACAGGTGTTGATTTTTTGTTTTTTATGCTGGATAGAACAATCATATCACGAGAAATGGTTCTTCCACATGAATATGACCCATCAAATACAGAGGGAGATTAAAATATTAGTCTTGAAAATATCTATTAGTACCTGCACATGCAAAAGTGCAGTCAAAATCAACAACATAGCATGTAGAAGGTGTATGCTCATTAATTCCTGTGAAATCAGATGGTTAGAAGGAGACTCTTGCAGATTAGAGATCAGTAAAGCAATATTTTATTGTTATTTATTTTTTTCTTCTTTAGTTTCATCCATTTTCCTTTGGAATTTTACCATTTTTTCCAAGAACTTTTGCCAGTGTTTATCATGTTAGGCTAATTTATTTTATTTCTTCTATAATCTCAGTTTCATCCTCTAAAACTCTTTCCAAGACTTTTCCTCCTCATTTTATTTTTCTGTACCATTTATCTCTTCAAAGTTTACTATTGTTCTCTCTATTTTGTAGTGTTCCAATTGCACATCTATGTATTTGTCTTGGGGTCTGTGACTGCTTAACCCTTTCCCATCTGTTTCTTTTACTCCCACTTTCTCAGTCTTATGCCATTGTCTATGGCTTTTGTCCCAAGTTTCATTAAGGTGTATGGGAAATTGCAGAAAAGCAATGTATAGCAATCACTGAACACAATCAAACATAATTTTAAAATAAGAGTTCATATATTTCAAGAGTACAGGTAATAGATTTATGACATTGTTGTGATTAAAAAAAAAGGAGTACAGATAGATATGACTTGGATTTTTTATTCTGTTTGAGTAGCTTTTTCATAATTTACATAAAATAGTCCATAGAAAGGATAGCAATAGTATTCTAAAACATCTAATAAATAAGATTGGCCTGAGCCAGTTGTTTAGGTTTACAAACTGTGTCAACATAAAAGAGAGTGAAACTTTGTCAATCTTAAGGAAGAATTGCTGATGAAAGCCCTTTAATGAGGTTTGAAATATACATTCTTTTGAATTGCTTTGCTCTCTCATATTTTTTATAAGGCTGGTTAGGTGTGAACTGCATCATTAGTCTTTAAGAAATGGTCAATTACTGGGAACTGCAAATTAGCTCTACCTGTCAGTGCCTCCAAAGGGAAAGCTTTGCTCATCTGCAATATGGGAAACAAGAGGGGAACTGAATGTCATGGGAATCTCTAAATCAGCTGTGACAAGAAGTAAATCTATCTTCAAAGAAGATCAAGCCAATAGCCCTTCCTGCCAGAGGGAGGAATTTAAAAGGAAAACTGGGCAAGTTCAGAAGCAGCACTACAGAACAGGACTTTGATATTACTAAAAGGTCTAAGGAAATGAACTAGTAGGAAATGATTTAGACAACCTAGGAGAACAGCCTGCCTCATTAAACCTAAGCCAAAACACAGGCTGTATTCTTAAACTTTTTTGCCCTTTCGTTAGCTACTTGCCCAAATGTTTTTTAAGGTCTGTGGCTGTTATATTTCCTACACTGTTGTGGAGTGGCCCATGCAATAAATACAGCTGGCTTACCCAGCTGGTATCTGGAGGCAGAGGTAGGAAGCACTAGGAAAATCCTACATTTTTCTCTCATTTTGATAACTAAACTATTCTCACAAGGTTTCTGCATGGAGTAGGACATATCAGGGGTTTGTCTTCTAGAATTTTGGCTAAAGCAACTAGACTTGCCCAAATGTGTCTATTTCAGTTTAGGAAGAATTTCTTGAGGGTTCACTTATCCTATAGGCTAAATCTCCATCAGACACAATGAAATCTTAGATACTTGGCTCATGGGCACAAACCTACATATAGTCATTTAAATTCAGTTAAATTGCATCCTCATTAAGAAAGATTATTGTGAACATTTGTTATGTCACTTAATTTTGCCATTGCTTGTATAGGAGGAATATTTTTCTTCTTTTGTTACCTTTTGGTGATTTCCTCTGGACTGTAAGGCAAGATAAACAACTGGGGAAGTTTGTCTTGAGTGTGACCTGACACCAGAACAAGTAATGAAATATTTCATGTTCACCTTGCTATTGAAGCAGGCAAAATCAGGTAAGTTCAGTTTTCCAGCTGAAACATACTTAATGTAGTATGACTTAATTAGGTTGACCAAACAATACTACTTCACATTTGCTGAGGAACTGACACAGGAGAATAGTAAGATTTTCAGAAAATCTCACTGTTATTATAATTCAAGAATTTTTATGAGTTGAGACCTAAAGTTCAGCCTTTAGCCTGGAATACATTTTCTCTTAGGAATCCTGAATTTCCTTGCTGGAAGGGTGCTGGAGTAATAGAGGCTTGCTTATTTTCTTCCTCATTGAAACCAAGACAGGTTTTCATGACTTTGTCTAAGAAGAAGCTGTTACTTTGAAAAACTCCTTGTATGAGTCAAATATTCAACAGTCATGTTTCAATATTTGAAAGTTATGCTGTGGAGAGTCTGTCTCATTTGACTGAAAACAGGATATCACGTGGGAATGTGTAATTTCTGTGCTGGATCTGGTTGGGATGAAGTTAATTTTCCTTAAAGCAGCCTGTATGGTGCTGTATTTTGGATTTATGATGAAAACCTTAACACACCAATGTTTTAGCTATTGCTGAACAGCACTTATGTAGTGTCAAGGCAACCTGTTTTGCTCACTCTGCAACTGGGTGAGTAGACTGGTGATGGGAAAAAGTTTGGTAGGAGATGCAACTTGGACAGTGGGCCCTAGCTGAACAGAGAGATACTTCATACCATATAAAGTCATGTTCAGTAATAAAGCTGAAGGGCACTTTTCCTAAAGGAGACATTGTTCAGAGACTAACTGGAGACTGGTCTGTTGATCAGAGGTGTTGAACGATTGACTTTGCATCGCTTGGTTTGCTTTTTATTTTT
>VXBX01008443.1:263668-279939 GCA_013400415.1 Scytalopus superciliaris | reverse complement strand
TTTTTTTTTTTTTTTTTAGTTTAATTAACAAACTGTCTTTATTGTGACCCACAAGGTTTTTTTATTGCTTTAGCCCTTCTGATTGTATACTGCATCCTTCTGGAGAGGGAGGGAGTGATTGAGTGGCTGGCTGGGGACTTAGCTACTGACTGGGGTCACCCCACCTAAATTTCTAATTAGGTCAGGATTGCTGACGAATATTGAATGATGTGATATTATATGAATATTCTTATTTTTAAGTTCTGCTTTTTAGCTTGAGTATGCTGCAACAGATCCCTTCCTCAACCACAAGTAATGCTGAAGAGAGGGACTAGGAACCTCTACTGCTGGAAAAACAAGCTCCACCAGCTATAAGATTTTTGTTTGCCTAAGAGAGGTTTCCAGAAGAACCCTACTGTAGAATGGTCAGGAAATGTTCCACAGTATATGCCTTGTGGC
Source organism: Scytalopus superciliaris (assembly GCA_013400415.1). Lineage (NCBI taxonomy): Eukaryota > Metazoa > Chordata > Aves > Passeriformes > Rhinocryptidae > Scytalopus > Scytalopus superciliaris. The sequence continues at coordinate 279,501 of VXBX01008443.1, read as the reverse complement.
ACGCTGGAGCAATTGTATGCAGCAAACTCTTGAGTGTACATACAGTGTAGCTAACAGTGTCTTTTATAAAAAAAACCTACCATACTTCTGCCTTTCCTATTACTGTTTTGATCACTAGAATTCACAGAGATGACTGTTGTTGTGGTAATGATAGTAGCCACTGATTTGCAATTGTTTCTGGAAGCTGGATTGGCATATCCATAGAAGTGAAAAGAGAAGGTGTGTGAGGAGATGGTCTTTTTTGCTAACAACTGACAGAGTGAGGTGAGGCTTGGATTCACAGGCAAACATAAGTATCTGAAAGACACAAGATGAGACATAAAAAGGTTAATACACTCTGTAGTATTTTGTTTCCTTAAGACAGAGAGTCTGGAAAGTTCCCTGAACAATTCCTCCATATGTGAATGAAAGTTTTTATATAAGAGTGTTGTGAAGTTGATTCTTTACAGTAGCTTCTCATTAAGCATTTCTGAAGTGTTGAATATCTTTTAGCTCATCATTGTATAGCACCATGTTTACAAGGATTCCATGGCTTCTAACTTGCTGTAGGAATGGGAGTGAGTCTAGAAAGCTAAATGTCATGGCCAAGGTCAAACAGAAAAGAATGGTAGAACTGGGATTTAAACCCACTTCTCTCCCAGGTGTCTTAACCACAGAACTAATCTGCCATTCTTTGTCTTAAAGGTAATTTATTTTGTAAGTCAAATTCTTGGTATATTACTCCTAAGATGTAGCAGGGTAATAAAGATAATTAAGCAGATGTTCGAATTGCTAAATGAGCGTAATTTTTTGTTTGAAGGCTATCCCAACATGAACTCAGATTTTAGTCTCTTGTGAAAATGTCTGATATAATGTTGAGTTTTAATAAAGTACCAGAGTGAAGAATCTTTAGCTACCTTCAATGTATTCAGCTATTTGATTAATTGAAAGACTCAGCAGTCAGTGGACATCTCATTAGCCAATTCACATAGGCATGCTGTGACTATTTTGGGTCACATATCCACAATTCAAATTGATGGTAAAAGTCCAATTAAAAAGTAAATGTATTTTCATACATTGTAGCAGTGGTGTTGTCATGTAGCTTGGGTTTTTCCTTTTATTTCATTCCCAATTACTCATTTTAATTAAGTGCTTCTGCATGTGAGAAACTAACATTCTTATTTCGAACTCTGCTTAGAGAAAATTGTCAGGCAACCTTTCCCCATACTGTTCTGCTCAGCTGCTGTGAAGTTGTGTACTTTGACTACATGTGCAGAGGTTACTGTGCCAGATGGTGCAGTTGTTTCTAGGATGTGAAGAACCACAGAGAGACTCCTGAAATATATCCCTTATGTCATTAAACATCATTTTAACTGGCTTTTCAGAGATGAGACTTTTAGGTAAATTAGGGTGCAGAGAGGCAAATTGTATCTAACATTGAACATTGAAAGGTCAGATGATAAATGTCCAAAGGCATTCAATTTGTCTCCAGTATTAGACTACTTTTTAGTAGTCAGTTCTTTACTGATATCAGTATCTTTCTTTACTCTATCATTTAAAAGCCAGAATGTTAATTTATCCATCAAAATAAGTCTAAATCTCTAAATGTGTTTTTTAATTTATTAAACATAGAGATTATAAAAGGTATTTGCTAGTACTCCAAACTAGATAGGATTACACAATTCCACTGAAATAAAGCAAAGCTGACACAAATACAGGTTTAGTCTGAATTACTTCAGGACCAAAGCAGAGAACTAGGGACTTGCGTCTGATTTCCTATCTATCCTCCCTCATCTCCTTCAAGAAAACAAATTAAAGAGAAAGTTTTCTAATGGTTTAGCTCCATAAACAACCCTTGAGTTATATGAAGCAAAGTTCAGTGCTGGAACAAAAGAGTGGGCAGGAGAGTGGACTCTTTAAAATGTAATCATTGGTTCTGTTGGTTGAAATGTCTGACAGCTCCCCCTTCCATCCCCAGTAAGAACATGCAGAGAAGGGTACAACATAATTCCATTGCCAGTGAACTCTGCTAGCTGGTGTAGCTTGGGGAAATTTAGAATTCTACAGGTCCCTTTCTAGATAATTCAAGGATAACATCTGAGCTCGCTCACCTGCAGGTGAGTTGTTGGTCATCATGAAATGGCTTTGTGAGCCACACATGAGATCTCTCTTCTACATGGATGCTTGTGTTCCACCATGTAGCAGCTGAGCTTCAGGATGCCAATGAATTCAGTTTTGTGTAGGAGCCCTTCTTGCTCTGAATATGCATATTCTGCATTATTATTCCTGTTTTCAAATATACAACTCCCTTTCCCCCCAAAGACTCTTAGCACTTAGACATGCCTGCTTATTGGGCTCTGAAAAGATCCACGACAGTTGAATGCCAGGCAGGTCGGCAATGAATCTGAGTGGGCTAAATCACAGCCCTTTAGTGGCGTATATGTTCCTTAGATCTCAGTAAATAGTAGCTAGCATCTCATATAAACTGCAGATCCCAAAAACTATTAGATCTTCATTTAATCTACCTGCTCAGTGTCTGAACTTGAGCATTCGCTTTAGCCTGTGTATTATACGAGGAGAAAAAAAGGAACAGAAAAGATTTGTGAGTGACTTTAGACTTACAAGTGCAAGCTTTTTCCAGTCTGTTCTGGAATTAAAGCTTTTCCCCCCCTCTGACAGTTGTAAGCATGTGCAGTTCAAGATCCTCCCATTTAGATGTTGGCAACACGGTTGTTACTTCAATATTTTTGGTGTTTCATGGTTGGCTTCTTTTATCTTCGGTGTACTTCAATTAGTGACAAAATCAGCATATAAGTGCTTTGAGTAGTAGCATTCCCTTTGTAAATCCCCACACAATGAGGAGATGAACACGAACACTGTGACCAGAGTTTAATGAGAAGTAGTAGACTGATCCATTCATGTTGATGCAGACTTCGGAAGTTCATCATTCGGTATTTAAAACAAGTGTTTTGCTAATTAACTTGCTATATAGATCAAACTAAAAGGTTATTTTGATTAACATTTGTCATTTGTCATTTTGTCAGGTGAATTAAGAAAACATAATTTTAATTCTACAGACATTTATCTTTATTAACATCTCAAAACTTACTAGAGGCCTACTTTATTTTTCTATTCCACATAATAATACCTTGCTGTTTTGAGAGTACTGGCTAGTCAGTCCTTTGTGTCTATCCAGTATTCATGTACGAATGATTTATTCCTTGTGATTAGTAATCAGGTCTGGGTAAAAGACATAAAAAAATCTGTAAAAATATTGCTCTGTCTCTGAATTATTTCTTGCTTTTAAGGCAGAGGAAAAGTAAAACAGGTCATCAAGAAATTAGATACATAAAGATGAGAGGTGAGATAATGAGCTCATTTGCATTGCATTCAGGATTTGTTTTGAACTTCAAAACATGAGATCATAAACCAGTCAACATTTAAATACTGCCAGCTATTTGAAAGACTAAATAATTTTTTTATTTTTTAAATTCCTCTAACAATTATTGTCTCACTGGATGTTTTCAGTCTTCTATTTGGTGACCTCTGAATGTGAAGTTCTGTCATCTGTTCTTTATTTCTTTTTTAAAAAACAAACAAACCAAACCCCAGAAATAACCCCCAGAGTCTACTGTAAATGGCAGTTAGTGGAGAGTAGAAGAATAGAAGGCATACTGGACAGGAAACAGAAGGGAGGCTATTCAAAGAAGCTGTTGCTTTAAAAATGTTTTGCTGCTGGTGAAGTTCAGAGCCAGATTTTGGGCAAATGAAACTTGTTCTACTTAACAGAAAAACAAAGCTAAGGTAACTGACCTCAAATACAGTGATCCTCTGCATTAGAGGCTGCTCACATTAGTGTCTATATCTAGTCATTTTACAGATATAATATACTATTCAGACCTTTGAGAGGGCAGAAGGAAAAGAAAGGATTTTTTTTCTAGATTGGGATTCTACAGTCTGCCACAGGATAGTGAAAAATAGATAGGACAGCTCCACTTGCCCTACTCCAGGAACAAAACAAAGGACAATCTAACCTTGGGGTTAGGATGGTGGAGTGTATGTTAGCACATATGTTATGATGTTGCCAGTAAGATTTCAGTCTTTGTCCTTCCATTCCCACCCCGTTTAATTTCTTTGTAGAGGACAAGATGCTTCACAAGGTTTTACTGTCCACATTACTCTTTGTATCCTTCTGGTAAGGCTGGAGATAGGTTGTGCATCCCTTTCCCAATTACCTGGATGAAGCCTTCTTGCTCTTTTCACAGCAGAGAAATTCATATTCTGAGCAGAACCAGGCAAGAACCTATGGCTTCGTCAGGAGTTTCCTTTCCTCTCTTTCCCTGAACAGTCAGACAAGGCTGTGACAATTTTAGCCCACTGTGATAAATGATAGCTCAACTCGCTCATTGTTACAGTGGAGAGGGGAGCTTAAAGATATAAGAGGATAACCTTTCAGGGATGCACAAATTTGCTCAAATAAATAAAATTTGGAAAGGGCACCATATTTTCCCTTGGATTTTTTTTTCAATGTCTTAAACTAACCCATGCCCTAGCTACCGCATTACTGTAAAGTAATTTGATTTTCCATTGTCTAGGTCATCGGGTCAAATTCAGTCCAAGATGTCACTTGGCTCAATCTTTTGTAGATTAGACATGCTTGACTTGTGGTACTGTCAGATACTGCAAGTGGAAACGCAAAACTACACCTTTGTTTTGCCAGTATAAAAATGGAGACAGAGACAAAAAATGAAGTGATATGAGTAAATGCAGTTCAGGTGACTTTTTGCAGAAAGCCTTACGGAGCCTCCAATCAGCCCCACCGATTAAGCTGCTATTCCTGCTTGCAATCTATTTTCCACTGAATATAATCAGCAAAACAAACACAAAATAATCTTGTTAGTTGCAGACTGCTGTGTTGGCACCTGAACAGCACCTAATGTGCCAGCTGCTGCTTTGTTTTGTTTTGTTTGTCTGTTTGTTTCTTGCTGTATTAATGGATTTTACACCACTTTTATTATCCAGTGAAAATATAATAAAGACCATTCAAGATATGTGGATGCCAAGATGGTTTTGTGGAGAAATTTGCATGCATGGCATCTATTTTTGGACTTGGTGATCTTTGTATGTTTCTGCTTGATTGCACTTGTACAAAATATGTGGCCTGTTAACTGCTTTGAGTGAACTCAAGGGACCCACTATGGATTTTGTAAGGGTGCCTGTACTCTATACACCGCATCAGTTTGCAGCAGGTACTTTGCCAAATTGCTGCCATCACCTGAAAGAATCATTCTAAGCCTCTCTTAATCCTCTCTTCCTTTTCCAAAGAAGGCCTGATTTCAAACATGCAAACATTTTTTGTGATAAGGTGAAAGAAGGGGGGAGGTTTGAGATTTTAATTTGCATCAACATTTCAGATAATTTGTTTTGTTTGCTTTCACCTTCTCAATGGGCTGTGTAGGTATATTAGCATTTTTCAATCCTGGACAATGAAAATAGTGTGAGAAAATTAAGTATTATATGATTTTGACCCTTAAGAGACTAATCAAAAAAACTACTCATAATTGTGAAAGCCAAGATACTTAGGGCTCTGTTAGATTTAGTTGAACAGGCTTAGTTAACAGATCATTTACTTTCACTGGTGAAATAAGTGCTAATTTCTGAAGCAGGTAAGGGATAATTTTAGGACTTGGAAAATTTTTTTAATAGTTCTGGAGGGAAATATTGGAGAAAATCTCAGATAGCAAAGCACTGGTTATGGCCTTTGTCTGCAAAATGACTATTGCTTATCAAATAATTCTCATAACTCTCACATATATAATAAGCATAGATCTTCACATACCTTTTAACATTTATGATGTCTGTGGGGGGTTTAAAAATCATAGTATAGATGGGAAAATTTGATTTATTTTGATTTTGTATATTGTCCATAGACCTTTCCTCAAGTAATAATCAATTTCATAATTCTGATAAAAGCTTCATGCAATATTTATGGTCTTTAAACAGTTTTAGACTGGAAATGTTTGTCAAATACTTCAGAAAAATTCTTCTTTAAAAATATTGGGATAACAGCTGTCCATAAAACCAGCAGAAACAACAGCATAACATTCAGATTATTTTTATATTTTCTAACCTAGCCTAAGCCATATAACTTAACCACAGTAATTCCAACCTCCTGTTCTGTCTCTTTTTTTATTTATTTATTTTTTAAAACATTTCAGGAATAAAATAGACTAGTGGTTTATAGTATGTAGTTAAACATGAGCCGTAACATAAATAAAGACAATGGTATGTCAACAGAGGCAAACTGATAGGCATTTGAGTGCATAAACATACATGGCTTTTTGATATATCAGGACACGGAGCTTTTAAAATCAGTATTACCCACATTTACCACTTGCTTGCTTTCCAGTCTGTATGGCTTATTGCATATTATAATTTTAGAAGATTATGTTACTAGGGTAATGAACAATAAAAAAATTGCAATTCATCCTAATAAGCTTGAATGGTAACCCACATGCCTTGGACATTTCTAGCTAGGCATAATTTATCCACATCTTTGGCTGTGAAACAGTGTGGATCTTCTTAACCGAGTCCCTGACAGATGGTTTAAGCTTTTTCAGGAGTCCATTTCCAATCATTTTGCCCATATTGCAAAATTGGCCTTGAAAAAGGGTAAAGAGTTGTTATGCTGCATTAACATCTCTTCTGAATTGCTTGCTGTGAAGGACATGAAAAAAGAAGGAAATCAGAAGAGGAATGTTTTAAAAACACACTTTTGAAAGTTACAAATGTTAGATAGGATGATGATTTTAAATTATATCCCTCACCTCAATTATAACATGAATGTGGTCACATTATGTGTGATAATGAAAACACAACCTGTTACCTCGTTTCATAAATGACTCAGATGGCATTCATGGTATAAGAAGTGTTAAAAGTGCTGTAATTAGAAAGACTTCCTATAGTATTAAACCCTGCTGATGGATAGCACAATTGACTGCTATTAGATGAACACTCTCAGGATTTTGCTGCTCTGAATGGAAAGGCTCAAATATCTGCATTCATTTCTGCATGAAACATGCATTGATCACATGCACTATGCCAAATTTTCATTTTGTTTTGCAGCTTCAGCTGACTGGGTTCTTCGTATAAACTGCTGCTCTTTTCTTCTTGCCACTTTTTAGTTTATGATAAAAATCAATGAAAGCTGAAACCTTCCACAGTCATCTATAAAATGCAATTACTGTATACAACACACAGTAAAACTCCTGTGGTGTATAAGTTGAGACATAATTTATGCCACTTACCTCCAGAGAGGTATTGATCCTACTCTCTGAATATCTTACAAAAGGGCTGTTGAATGCAAGCTCAAGGAAATATGTGGTTATTGGGACTGATCTGTAATTTGATTAATAATGACCTAATTCTTGAACTCTGTTCCTTTCTGCACTATTTTCTGTGGTTGAACCTTTTATTTTGAATATTGCATCTGCTGATCCCTTTCAGAGGTCCCACCCCACCTTGCTGTCCCTCAGGCCCACTGTGGTCTCTGTGATCCACACCAAAGGAGATATGGGAGAGGGATGAAGTGACCTGACAGATTTGGTTTTTATTTTTTAAATGGCTTGCAAACTTTTCTAACACTGAAAGTGGTGGTTGTCCAGAACGGCCTGCACCTGTTATGTGATGGAATTCCTGCTGTGTATGGGAAGAAAAAGAAACTCTGAACAGCAAGAATTCTCCAAGTTCCAAATCACTTAGTTTAACTCATCATTTTGAGAGGTGCAATCTAGCATGTAAAATCATAGAATTATAGGATCATTTAAATTAGAAAAGACCTTTAAGACCATGAAATCCAACCATTACCCTACGTCTGCCAAGTCCACCATGAAACTGTGTCCTAAGTGCCATATCTACACATCTTTTAAATAGCTCCAGGGATGGTGACTCAGTCACTTCCTTTGACAGCCTGTTCCAATGCTTGACAACTCTTACAGTGGAGAAGTTTTTCCTTAAATTCAACATAAACCTTCCATACCACAAAGTGAGGTTCTTTCCTCTTGTTCTGTTACTTGGGAGAAGATACCAACCCCCACCTTGCTACAACCTCCTTTCAGGTGGCTGTAGAGAATGATAAGGTCTCCTCTGAGTCTCCTTTTCCCCAAAATAAACACCCCCAAGGTCCTTCAGCCACTCCTCATTAGACTTTTGTTCCAGACCCTTCACCAGCTCTGGTGCCCTCCTCTGGACATGCTCCATCACCTCAGTGTCTTTATTGTAGTGAGGGGTTGAAAACCAAACACAGGATTCAGGATGCAGCCATATCATTGCTGAGTACAGAGGGATGATCACTGCCCTGGTCCTGATGGCTACACTATTACTGATACAGGTCAGGATGCCATTGGCCTTCTTGGCCAGCTGGGCACACACTGGCTTATATTCAGCTGGCTCTAGACCAGGTCCTCAGGCATCTTTCCAGCCACTCTTCCCTCTCTTCCTGCTTTCCTGGCCTCCATCTGATAAACACTCCTGCCCAGCTTGGTGTCACCTTCAAACTGACTGATGGTGCACTAGATCCCCTTGTCCAGATCATTGATAAAGATACTAAACAAGACTGACCCCAATACTGAAGCCTGGGGAACACCACTTGTGACTGACTGCCTGGATTTCACTCCATTCACCACCAGTCTCTGGGATGAGACAGGTTTATACACAGCAAACAGTGCACCCATCCAAGCCACAAAATGCCAGGAAAAAAGAATGACATAAAAGAGGAAGTGGGTGCAATTTATTTGGAACCATTCAGTGTTCTGGTGTTGGTAATATCTGCACAGCAAAATCGCAGGAATAAACCTCTTCTGCAAGAATGAACCTCTGTTACTTAGTGTCTCAGCACCTTGTCTCAGGTAAATTTCTCAAATAAAGAATTGTTGTGTCTCTGACCTGACAGTTTCTATTTCAAAGTTCATGTTCCTTGAGATGCCTTAAGAATGTTTCTGTAGATAGAAAAGAATTTTCTCTATGATATGCAAAAATCATTGTGTATTCATAGAATGAGAGCTCAGGAGAGTTTAATTTGCTTTGGGCAGAGACCTGGGTAGCAGGGTAAGTTTCTCTATTATATGATTACAGTAAATAGTTCAACCTTATTCTGACATAAATACTCTGGTTTGGTATTTGACAGAAGTTAATTGCCTATTGTGATTGCACTGTGGTTGATGAATGTTATAGTGGGGCATGACAAAATAATATTTATTGAAAATGAGAGAAATAACCTGCTAAGGAATAGTAGCAATATATTTTTGGCCCAAATTGACCTGAACTAAATCAAAGTAGAAATATGCATGATAAGGGATGTTTTCTTCTTCATCTACTCATTGGTGTTTTCAACAAAGCATAAGCTTGTGTCATTAGTTCTGGAAATCTTACAGTGATGCTTGAGTAGCAACTGAATGAAAAGCAAACTAAACCACAATAGCCTCATTACACATACAGAAAAAAACCCCAAAACCTCCTCAAAACCCCCAAAACTCAGGCTAAGAAAATAAAACCAGAGACTGAATTTCATTTTAGAATGCTTTTTGTTTTACTTATCATATTGCTATGAAAACCTGTCTCAGTGAAACCAGTGTCAGTCTCTTTATGCTTTCCTCCAAGCAAGGATTGCAGCTGTGATTTTTGCAGCCAGCACTTTTACCTGCTTGGGCAAAGTCTGATCACTGCTTTCTGCTTCGGTTTCCCCATCTATGGGATGCTTTATATCTTTGCTTGAACATAAAAAACAAAATTTCTTGAAAAAAAGTATTTGTTGAGACATTGAAACTTGACTGTGTATTTAATAAGAGATGAAAGAGCCATCACTACAGTGGGAAGTAAATCAACAAGTCTGATTTTTTTTTTTCTTGCAATGCATTTTTTACAGTTTTGTTCACTCTGGTAAAAAAATTGTCTTTTTAGTATTGAGATGAAGTGAATAATGACTAAAATACCTGATACAGAGTTGAAGTCCTGGCCAGGTATTGAGTAGAAGTACAATCCATGCAGGGCTTTCTGGAAAGCTTTTACACCATGAGTGGGCTTGACTTCTCATTTGAAAAACAGAGAGGAAAGACAGTGAAGTGAACATTTTTAGAACTTAGTCACTACCTTTAGGAACTAATAAGAATTTATTTGTTATTTGGTAAGATGAAGAAATCATATTTTGCAAATTACTAAGAGACAGGAAGCTTGGTTGAATCAAATGGTCACAGATTGACCAACATAAGACAATATGATTAAGTCATGAGAAAGATCAAATGTTCCTGAGGCAAGTCAGGTAAGGTACTTCTAATGAGATGGAAAATGATATTACTGGTACTTTATCTGGAAAATTATGTGCAATTCTAGTAATTCATATTCAAGGAAGAAATAAATGTCTCTGGGAAATGCCAGCCTTTTTTTTTTTTTTTTTTTTTGAGAAGACTAAAAGATGGCTTGTTAAGCCTTGGAGAAAGGGGTTATGTCTGCTCTGTATTAATACACCCTTGGATAAATACAAAGGAAGAAAGAGACTGTCCCTTCAGGTAAACAACAACTTTGCCATAAGAATCAATGTGTTGTAATTGCCCATAAGTAAATTTGGGCTAGAAATCATCTAGCAATCAGAGAAGTGGCATGTGGATCATCTGGAAGAGCTAAATGAAGACCTTAATTAGTATTAATTAGTATTAACATGGATTTAGGTCAGTTCTGAAAGACATGATGGGATGTGGTGCTTTTAGTAGCTTATCAGGGTCCTTCTTTTTCAAATACGCCTTTTAACTCGTATGAACTAAATCCACCCATTGAAATTGATGTGATACTGCTGGCTTCAGTTTGACTGCATACCTGTATAAGCATAGCACCTCTTAATCTAAAATCTAAATGGTGCTTTGTAGAGAGTACAGGAGACTTAAAAAAGTAATCTTAATTACAACTAGGGCTAGTAGATTTGTATGAACTCACTCTGCTTGGTGAAGGTCTAAGAGAGGCTCAGGAAGCTATCTCTGAGCTTTCTAAAGCCAGAAATTCAGCTAGAATAGCTTGAAGCTGAAATCTCTCAAGATGAATGAGATGAGCCAGAGCTTGACAAAATGCAGCCATTTTCCAGCTTTTTCCTTACTACATGCTCTGCCAAAGGAATGTAGGAGAGGGCAAATTGGAGGGTATGTAGTGCTTATCCTGCTTGGAGATTCCCTATTAATGGAAGAATTATCAAGCATCTGGTTGCCTGTGATACCTTTTCAGCTTCTGTAATGAGATCAGACTACCTGTACTTGTTCATGTAAATCCTAGTTTGGTAAGAAAAAGATTATTACTACACAGTAAATTCTGAACACCCTTTATATACCTGACAAGTCTGCTTTGTAAGTTTTCATTCATTTGTATCTGAGTTCAGCTGTCACTAATGTTGCCAAGATTCCAAAGTATAGTTTGGTCTAGCTTGAATGTCCCAGAATGGATCAGACAACTTAAATGTTGGGCGTCCTCAATCTGATGAACAGCTTATCAGACTCTCCTTAGTCACTGGCACACTGTCTGTCTACAGCTGAGATTCTATATGTTTGATCTACAGGATCATGGCACAGAGAGAATGAACCTTTACATTATATGACCAGTGTCTGGTCAGCAAGAGGTCTTGAGCAGATAATTACAGTTCCTGACTGGGAAGTTAAATCTGATCGGAAATAATGCTTTACCTACAACATATCAAAACTTCACAGAGGCAGGGGCAAGACAAAATGTCTGTCATTGTCCCTCTACTTTCCCATTCCCTGCTTCTTGACTACTGTTCTGTTCTGGCAGAGGATTTTGGTGAGGGTGCTGGGAAGTGTCCCAGGAGACCAGGAAGCAGCCTCTGCCAGTCTGTTGTCTGACATGATTCCTTCCTGTGCAGAGAAACTCCATAAGCAACGTGGAATTGTTGGAGGGCTTTGCATGTACTTTGCATCTTGAACTTACTTCAAAGAAAATTAACTCTATATTTGCAATCTTAATATTACGTTAAGATGCAATACACACAGAGTACACACTGCCTGCTTCACTGGTTGAGAGTTCTACCACAGTTCTTCATGCATGCTTTGGGAGGTAGACTTAGTCTATAAAAACAGAGTAAGGCTAATTCATTGAAATCTTGGTCTCAAACAGGACTTAACTTAGTGATCTAAAAAGCACCTGACACCTCCTCTGAGCATTTATTTTTAAAATTCTATGGGCTGCATATATGATTGAAATTTAGTTCTTTACAGGATTTCTTGGGCTTTCATGATCCTTATCTACCAAATCTTGTTTATGTTAATTTGTGTCCTATCAGTTTCTGTCTCCCATTTCAGGTGCAAACTCTGGATTTAGAGAGTTTTCTAGTGGTTTGTAACAATGGTTGTGAGTTGCATTCACGTTACATTGATTCATCCAGGTTTAGGGTACTGACATAATCTGTTAGCTGTTACGCATCTGTTGATGGGTGAAAATTTAATTTTATTGCTTTCAATTGTGTGACTGTATACAAGAAATCTTCTGTGGAAACTGGATCATAAAACAAGGCAGATATAAAATCTCTGCCTTGTTTATGAGGAAATGGCTCAGCAGCACAAATACAAGTGCACATCTTCTAGCCACATTATGACAACAAGTTTCCGGGTGTCTTTAGAATAGTGTTAGGACTGTGGTTGCCTTGAATACCAGATGGAGCCCATTCAGTTTGTTTGTAAGTGTAGCAGCTACTGCAAAGCATATTTTCTATTATTAAGGTGGACTCAAAGGAGAGCAGCCACCAGGATGTAAAGGGATTCCAGGAGCACACTGGTCCCGCAACAGCCTGAGGGCTGTTGTGCTGCTGGGAACAAAGCCAGGGCAGAGGCTAGAGGAAGGGCCAGTCACAGATGCAGATGCCAGTGCTCAAGAAGGATAATCTGGAACCTGACAGCTGCCAAACTATCCCTCAGGGTAGCCGAGCTAGTTGGCTTTTTTTTGGAGGAGATGACAGAAAGTGGCCAAGGGGACCAGTAATGGCAATTCTTCAAAAAACCCAAAGCCAAATGAGTACTGTGATTGTATTGATGTTTTTGGAATAAGAGGCACTGTCAGCAGAATCCTGATTCAGACATTCCCTTTTGTTGCATGGAGGGCCTGAGACTAAATATATTAAATTTATGAACAAAATGGAAGCTTCCCCCCCTCGTTTTCTGGCTCTGTACCAGTCCAGGGCAATGGCAAAATTAAAAATAGGCACTGGCTCCCCTTCCCTAAACATCATGAAGCAAAATGATTTTCAAATTAACAACTCAGTCTTGAATGTTAGGCAGCTGACCACTGCTCAGATGAGTCACCCCCTTTAATGGGGGCCCACTTGCTATTGCACAACATAAGGCAGGAGGAATTTGGAACCAAAATGCGGTAGCTTGACACCTCCCTGGAGTTCATATTAAGCCCTGTTAATTCTTGCTAACCTCCCTTTGGTCTGCTGCTGTGCCTGGTGCTCGCAGCTGACCTGGCAGTCTTCCACCCTGCGGCTGCGGAGCGACCTCCCTAACCTGTTCCCCAGGAGGCTGGGGGCAAAGGCCTCTGTCCTCAGCCCGAATGCCTCTGCTAGTATGCCTAGCTAATAATGCTCCTGAATTGTGTTGTGGTCCCAAGGGGAAGACTGACTTTGCCACCAAAACAAGCCATGCTTTCTCAGGTTTGTCAGGTCTCCCTAAAAGCTTTTTACAGGGTTAAGGGTGAGACCTCATGCTAGGAATGAGGGCTAAAAGAGATAGAAAGAGAGAGTTTGAAATTAAAGAGGTGATGTTTCTGAAGTAAGAAAAGAACAACTCCGGGAAGCAGACTAGGAGAAAGATTTCATATTTGTGAAACAAATCTAGTGTGAAAGGAGATTGATTTCTGGGGGAAAGGCAATATGAAAGCTGTTACTAGAATTGACTTTTATTCTAGCACATCTGAAGAAATCCTTCCCACTCTATAGATGCAGGATGGACCATGTGGTAAATTATAGAATCACATGAGAGCTGAACAGATCATATTTCTATGACGATCTTCATCTGTCATACACTCTTTGTCAGGCAGTTCATCTTCTTACAATTTAGCCATAATCTTAATATGTTAAAATGTAGAAGGGGAATGTTTCCTGCTTCTACTTTGGAGTAAACTCATCCATGTACAGAGAATGGCCATGTTACACCCATACTTTTCTATATGCAAAAATGTCAGTTCAGAATACTGTACTTCAAATCCTGGGTTACAAAGTAAGGAGTCTGAAAGTTCAGATTCCTAATCGGTGCATCCACTCCCAGCCTGGGAAACAAGGAAATATAGCTTATGTTGTATACCTTAGGAAGCCAGGTGATTCATTGCCTAAACATACCTGCTTCTCTTCACTGATTACAAAGGGACAAATTCAGTTATACATGTTTACTTTGTAGACATCTGTAGGCTGATCAGGTGAGTCAGAATGGAGTCATTATAGCTTGATGAGAGTCTGGAGTTGAGACCCCAAATTACTAGCACAATCATTTTCTTAGGGCATGTCTACACCTCAGTAAGTAGAAGACTCAACTGCTTTGAGATGTTTTTCTCACTGCTTGAAAAAGTAGAGTGCAAATTTTTCCTGACTCCATGTTTTACTTAGAGGGTAGCTGCACCCTGGGGTTCTTTGTTATGAAACATACAAGAGAAGCATAAGGTGTTATTATTACAAATGTTATCACAGAATCTGACAAAACTTGTCTGGAACCTATTCTTAAAAATCCAATGATATGGATTTTACAGTCTTTCCAGGCAATCTGTTCTGATGCTTTGCTCTCATCAAGTTATAAAGTTTTTCTAATGCTTAATATAAAGTTTCACATTCTATTATTTCTTGTTATAATCCCTGTGGACATGGAGAGTAATTGATCCTGATTCCTCAGTAGGATACCACTGAAGTCTGTTATGACATTTTCTCTCAAGTGTTTCATTCTCCAAGCTGAACAACTCTGGTTTTGTTCAATCTTTACTTGCAGATCATTTTTCCAGCCCTCTAATCCACCTTGTTTCACTACCTGGACTGCTGCAAGAAGTTAACATCTCTCTTAAAGCACAGTGCCTAAAGGTGCATACAACACATTAGATGCTTACTGATTCTGGAGTAACTACAGGCAAATCTTACACATAATACTGCCTATATAACCTCTGCAATAGTGTTTGCAGGGAGGTGAGATTGCTTGTTTCTGTTCAGCCTGTGATCCCCCACAGACCGCAAACTGTTTCCTACCGACTCATTTTCCACCTTCTGTTTGTACAGTTGATTACTCCTACATAACTGCAACACTTTCACTTGTCCTTATTGAATTGCATCCTATTGATTTTAGACCACTTCTTCAAATCATCAGGTTCATTTTTAATAGTGAAAAATGAGGTCTCCTACCTCAGAGCCTGTCTGTGTTTAGTTCAGTATGGTAACACAGGAAGGGATCACAGACTTTCCTCCACTTGTATTCCTATGGGATGGCAAGGTACAATGACCACACCTCTGCTGGCATGAGTCCATGCTTTTGGATAAGAAGAAGTAATCATCATTTGTTACAGTGGAGCCTAAAGGCAAGAGAAGTTTATCCTACTGTTACTGTGCTTTCTAATGCTTCACATAAAGTTTCTCATTCCATTACTTCTTTTCTTAGAAAAGAAGAGGAAGAAAAATTTACTCCCATTCCTCGGCAGGAGGACCTTTGTTTTAAGTACTACATTCATGTAAATCAATAAATGATTCCTGACCTAAATTTTTAACCTAAATGAAAGAAACTAGAAATAGAGGTGTTGTGGGTTTGACCTTGGCAAAATGCCAAACCCCCCCAAGATGC